>PVIC010016440.1:0-33921 GCA_004025085.1 Thryonomys swinderianus | reverse complement strand
TCTTATACTAACATATATAAGAACAATGAACAATTTAATTCACTGTTCACAGGTAAAAGCATAAGCCATATTAGAATAAAAAATTTGGTCCTGGGGGAACAATTATCTCAAGAATTAGGCAAAGTTATACCAAGAAAACAATGTGGAAATTTTCATTTATTTTCTGTTAACAGTTCTGGTTAGTAACACTAACTATCATTATTTTTCTGTTATTGCCTACTTTGGAATACTGAAGAGCCAAAAGTTTTAATTTTTTAATTGTACAACCCTTTATTTATTCTACAGCTCTTAATAGAATCTATAATTACTAAACTTACTTACTGATTAGTTAATTGTGTCTCTTTCTATCCCTAAAACATAAACCCTGTAACTGTGACCATCTGTTTTTCTAGCTTTTCACTGCCTTGATTGCTACAAAAACACTTGTTCATTTTTTTCATCTCCCACTCTTCCTACTTTCCCTATAATCAGTTGTCCTTCAATTAGAAACATAGAATTTCAAATTTTCTCACTGAAATATAGTGTCAGTCTAAATTTGTTTAAATCCCAAGATAGTAATATATGCAGAAATTCTTGTATACTCCTATTTAGTTTCTATCTCTTTTTGTTTTGTTTTTCTTTTTGAGACAGGTTCTCACTTCGTAGTTCAGGCTAGTCCTGAGCTCACCATGTAGCCCAGGCAAGCCTTGAACTCAGCAGTCCTCGTGCCTGTGCCTCCCGAGTGCTGGGATTACAGGCGGGAGCCACCAAGCCTGACTTCTGTGGTATGAGGTACTGATTGCTAGTGGGCATGGCCACCACACCCAGTATTGTTGCATGTGGTTATCGGGGATTGAGCCAGGGATCTTGTGCTTGCGAGGCAGGTGCTGGAACCACTAAGCCAAATCTCTGGCCCTAGTTTCTATCTTTTATACATTAGTGCAGGTACACCTGAGTCCTTACTATGTTGAACTGGATACATAATTAAAAATACTTATTACAGTTGTGGTGGTGTGTTTTTTCTAATGCCTAATGTTAGTACAATTGATGTAGGGTATGGTAATTTCAGTTTAGTCAGTTCAGGAATTGCCAAAATGTCTATCAGAGTGTCTATATAATTTTACATTCTAGTCTTCAGTGCAGGAATAGTCCATTTTCTCTATGTGCTCCCCAGAATTTAGTATTTTTTTTTTATTTTAGCCATCCCAATAAGTTGTAGCTCGTTATTTGTAATGTGTATGTCACTAATAGCTAGTGATATAAAATCCTTTTTATATCTGAAGAGAGCTTTCCTGGAGGGTTGAAAATGACTAAAAGGGGTGGGAGAGAATAGATTCAAGACTGCTTCACCAGCCGGCGTGGTGGCTCATGACTGTAATCCCAGCACTTGGGAGGCAGAGACAGGAGGATTGCTGAGTTTGAGGCTTGCCTGGGCTACATAGTGAGCTCAGGGCCAGCCTGGACTATAAAGTGAGACCTTGTCTCAAAAAAAAAAAAAAAAACCAAGAATGCTTCACCTTAAAATTATTGAGGTGATGAATGGGTATGAGAGAGGGATACAAGGTGAATTATTATGAGGCAATGCAGACATAATAAAATATGAATGGTAGAACCTAGATAGGCAGCACACAGTTACTCACTGTACATATCTCTTCACTCTTGTGGTTGAAAAATTTCACAGTAAAAGGTAAAAGAAGCATATATATATATATATATATATATATATATAATTTTCATCATTCATTGAGTACTTACTGTACCAAATATCTTTCAGATTTCTACAGGATCCAACTCACAGTTCACACATTATCTGTCCCCCTTATGCAACACTGTTATCACCACTTTACAAAGTTAGACACAGAGAAGTAAAGGGACTTGTTCTAGCTCCCACATTAAATAGAGGATCTGAGATAACTAAGCTATTTACCTACAGAATTTTTACTCTGATATTTAGAGATACCCCCTTTATAAGACTGGAGGGAAGTAGGTGTGAAAGAGAAACTATTACAAGGAAAGGAGGAAATATATTTTATGGAGGAGAAATATGAAAATAAAAGAAGCAATTCTAGCTGATGAATGGAATATAAAGCACAAATCAGTAAGCAGTGGAGGTCATTGGAAATAAAGGTCAGTTGATACGGTGCTTTGTATTTCTCTGCAGTGCTCAGCTTCATCTGGCAGTTGGCAGTCATCAATTGAAGGATTATTTAAATGAGGAGGATACTTTAGATTTCTATTTAGAAACAAAAAATGGGTATTTAGAATGGATTTCAACTTTTTTATTTTTAATTTATTTTTATTTTTTAAAATTTATTTATTTTGAGACAGGGTCTCGCTTTGTAGTTCAGGCTTGCCCTGAGCTCACTATGTAGCCCAGGCAAGTCTTGAACTCAGCAATCCTCCTGCCTCTGCCTCCTGAGTGCTGGGATTACAGGCGTGAGCCACCACACCAGGCATCAACTTTTTTATTTTTCATTAATTTCCAGGTGGAAAATGCTGCAACAAAACACAACAGTTTAGTAGTCAATAAACAGTGTAAGTTAAAATGTCTGAAAGAAACTCTGCAGCTCCTCAATGGAAAGTGCTTTCTGCAGAAGTTGAAAATGACCTTAACCTGTGAAGTGCAGTATTTTCAGTTTTAGTAAATATTAGGTAATATTTCATTACTCAGTTTAAAACACAAACTAGAAGAATTCCCACGTGTATTCTGAACATTTTCCTCTTCTCTTTGAAATGTGGTAACTCGTGTTTTTCTTTCATGTTTCTGATTTCTAGGTCTGATAATTGTTGCAAATATTTGGGTTATCACTAACCTCTTCCTCTGAGAAATCTTTAGAGATTCAGTACTTCGTAATGGTATACATTATTGCCATTCTCATATTGTGTGACAGGGTTCAGTAAGTGATCAGTTTCCTTTGAAAAAAATTGAGAAATGAGTTATTTACAGAAATTTTTACAGTTTATTAAGGATATCCAGGTTTTTTAAATCATCATTATACAAACTGATTGAAAGTTCATTAAGGTATAATAAAGCTATGAGATGAAATGTTATTGAACTAAATTGTGTTTTATTGCCCTCATAGTATTTCTTAAGTATTGATGATTAGTTGCAAAAGAAAATGGTGCCATTACATTTGTAATAGGACAATTTGGGAATTAAATTATTACCAACAAGAGAACAAACTGACAAAACCTGTTTCTTAATATAATAAATTGAGGATCAAATGTTACCTGTACATAGCATTCTTGACTAAAATCTTGAATTAAAAATGAAACGACTAAAATCTTGAATTAAAAATGAATAAAAATGAAAAATTGCAGTTGAATGGCATTCTAGGATTTTTATAAATGTCAGTGTCATAAAAAGCAATAGAAGGTGGGAAACTTTTCTATAAAAGCAAGGCATAACTATAAAAGTCATTGTATAATCCTTAATTGGATTTTGGATCAGAGAAACAGGAAGAAAACAAAACACACACCACTAGAAAGAACGTTATTGGTTCACTTGGTAAAATATAAGTATGTACTATATTAAATGACAGTTTTGTATTAGTGTTAAATTTCCTGGATTTGTAAATTGTAGTTATGTAGATGAATATGTTCTTTTATAAGGGTATATTGCTTGGATTTTTAAAGTGTGTTTCCAGATAAAATAGTATAGAATCTGCTACTTATTCTTAAATGATTCAGAAAGAGAAATGAGCATTGTAGAATGAGAAGAAAAGAGGAAAGATGAAGGAGAAATAGAACAAAAAATGAAAGGAAACTTCAGAATGTTCACATTGATCCTAGATTAAAAGCATTTTGTATTCATAACATCGTTTAGTTTTCTTTTTTTTTAGTAATTTGGAAATTTTTGTAAAAAAAGAAGAAATAGAGGGAGTGACCTAGATGATAAATTGAAAGTGAATATTGTATATAGCATTATTCAAAGTTACTACATTTTTCTTATTTTAGATCAACTCTGCCCCAACAATTTTAAAATAAATGCAATTGTTTATTTTATATTATCAATTTAAAAGTTTCTACTTTGAAATAGCAGTGACCTATATAACTATCTAACTTACTATAAAAACAGACATACTTTACAGTGATATATTGTTACATGGATATGTTATATTGATTACACAAATTTTGGATTCCTGGAATAAACTGATTTTCCTGCATGTGACATTTGTTTATATTGTAATTATATCATATTGGAAAAATGGAATAAGGAGTGTTGGTTTTTCTTGAAAGAGTTTTTAAAATTTCCACTTGAAGAGAAATTTGACCTTTGACTTACTCTCTGATTTGCATGGATTCTTTTTTTTTTTTTTTTGAGACAGGGTCTCGCTTTGCAGTTCAGGCTGGCTCTGAGCTCACTATGTACCCTAGGCAAGCTTTGAACTCAGCAATCCTCCTGTCTCTGCCTCCCAAGTGCTGGGATGACAGGCATGAGCCACCACGCCTGGCACTGTGGTATGTGGTATTGATCGCTGGCGGGCGTGAGTCTCCACGCCCAGCATTGTATGTGGTTTCCGAGGATCGAACTCAGGACGTTGCGCTTGCGAGGCAAGCACCGGAACCACTGAGCTAATCCTCCGAACCTTGCATGAATTCTTAAATCAGCCTATCCCTCTCTATTTAGGAATCATTTTGGGAAAAAAATATTGGCCTATTTTCTCAAACCATGTAAGAAGAACGAGTATTTGTTTTTTGTTTTCACTCCATAAACATATGTAGTATTGTGACGTTTTCCGTATTCTACCAATGCTCACTTATTTTGTTCTATAACAATATCTTAATCTTAGCAAAGAGAACTTTTAGATTTAGCTCTGCTGCTGCCTCTTCTTTGTTGTTTTGTCCATTTGTATCGCATCCCATGGTCAGCAGTTTCCCTCGAAGAAACAAAGCTTAACTATGACTTTCCTCATATAAAAGCCTGAACAAGGCTTTTTGGTTGTCTATGAAGAGATTGCCAAAAAATGAAATGAAAAGCCCCAGCCTTCTGTGTAACACCTCCATTTGCTGGAGCCCACAAAAGAGCTTAGTGACAGAGCCGAGGAGTCCATGCAGTGCCACATTACTGCAAAAGCTGATTATAAATAATAATGACCTTAGTGGATGATGAGAAATGCAGTAAACTTTTCCTGAGCCAGACAGGATGATGTAGGGGCTACGATATCAGTGCATAAAGTCTGTAAGGGAAGCAGATGCTGAGAGATTCAATTTTTTCTATGATAATTTAGCCTGACAGTGATTTTAGGTGCTCAATAAATATTGTTAGTGAACAAAAGAGGTCTAACAGCTGATTTCCTAGTGAAAATGCATGAATCGAATCATTTCCATTAAATAAAACTCTAACTTAACAACTTTATTTCAGAAATAAGATCAGAATCTTAATAGGGGAGCAATGGAAACATTGCCCATCTATGTTTAGGTACATTCACAAAGATTGAAAAGAAAAAAAAAACGAGAATATAAATGTACACATTTTCATGGGTTTTAATTTGTCTAGTCATATCCATTATGGGTAGAAGGAATTTCATAGAGTGAAATATGTATTTTCAGTTTTATTAGTTTTTGTGAGAAGGAAATATCAGGTGCTTTGCTTGCCTTGACTTTTTTTTTTTTTTGAGATGGGTTCGCTTTTGTAGCTCAGGCTGGCCCTGAGCTCACCATGTAGCCCAGAAAAACCTCGAACTCAGCAATCCTCCTGCCTCTGCCTCCCAAATGCTGGGATTACAGGTGTGAGCCATCATGCCTGGCACTGTGTTATTTGGTACTGATTGCTGGTGGTCCTGAGTCACCACGCCCGATGTTGTATGTGGTTATTGGGATTGAATTCAGGACCTTGTGCTTGCTAGGCAGATTCTCGAACCACTGAGCTAAATCTCTGGCCTGGCCTTGACTTTTTTCTTTGTGATCTACCTTTAGGTATTTGTTTTCAGTCTCATGTTTGTTTACATTAATAAACTTGAAATTATAGTACTTTCTTGGCTTTTGAACTAGCTAATTGTGCTAAATATGGTAATTTTTATAAAAGTGTACTGCAAAATCTACAATAATCTGTCATACAAATCAATTTATTATAGCTACTGCAGAAACACCTAAGGCAATACTACTTTACTTAGTCAGCTTTTACTCTCAGCTCTCAACTTCTTTTATATATTTTAATTGAATTCTTTATTGGTACATTTTATATACAGATCACAATGACACTCAACATTGGGGAATTTGTACCAGTATATGACACAAGTTAATTCTCATTTTTACCCATATCTCTACCCACCCCACAACCCCCCACTCCCTATATACATGTTCTTTCTTTTTCTCAGTCCTCAGTTTTTAAAAATTCTAACTATAAAACCCCATCTTGGTCTGCCTGGGTAAGGGTTTCTTAAACATGGTACTCTTGACACACTAGAAATGATAAATATTTGTTCTTGTGTTGTAGAATGTTGAAAAGCCAATAGAACCACCACCCCCTTTCCAGTTGTAACAACTAAAAATCAGTCTTCAAAAACTTTCTGTTTACTTTGGGAGGAAAAACAGATTCTTCTGAGAAACAGTTTTTTATTTCCTTCTAATATTATGACAAAATTGGGTTGTGCTCTTTAGCCACTAAATATAAATCAGACCTACTCCAAAAAGTAACTGAAAAATAGAACAGTTTTTCATCTCAAGCCAAACACATTCCTAAAATTAATAGAAATATTTTACTAATTTAATAATTACAAAACTCTAAGCTGCTGTTAGTGGTAGATGACTATTGAGGCATACCATGTTAGTGGTAGTTGACTATTGAGGCAAAGGTCATAGATCAATTTGGTGTCATTTTTATTTGTTTCAAATGAGATACTTGATAGACTGTTAATTTTGTTCCCCTGACATCTGTGGGTCATTGTTACAAGAAATCTAACCACATGCTATAAATGAATATGGCTCCACACTTCTTATATATCTGTACATTTAGTTTCTTCTTGATTATTCTGTTACTGGTTCCATTGCATTGGGCTGGCAAAGAAGGCTTAGTCATTGCTTCATAGATTGTCATTCCAGTGGGCGCCCTGGGCAGCAATTTTCTGAACTGTTCCCTTCTTTTGAAATTTTGTTCCCAGCTGGAGAAATGTCTCAGCTTGTGATTCTGACTTTTAGTGAGAGATGTGAGGAATAGGAAAATATAATCTCTTTCTATAAGAATCAAGGAGGAATTGTATGCCTATCTGGTCACTACTGCTGAAGATTCCATAGCATTTAAAAATATTTATTAAGCTTCAACCTGTTAGAAATTGTTGCCACACGTTTCATTTTTCTCTGAGATTTGCTGAGGTTTAAAGCTTCATTGAACTTGCTGAATCTTGTATTAAAGCCAGAAAGAGACCTCAGGAGCCCTATTCTCTGGGTTCTTATTAGCCTGGACAAGAGTTGTTCAAACTTCAGACTCCTCAGGGCCCGAAAGAAAGGCAGTGCCTTACACCTTCAATGCAAAGTCTGAAATAATCTCTCTCTATATATAATGGCTCATGAAATATATTCTGGGGTAATGGACCAACTTGTTTGTATCTACTACTCATGGTGGTCTGTACCCACCTCTGTTTGCCATATTTATTTTGATATAAATGGTAGCTCTAGTCTCAAACCAAGGGAGATATCTTTTCCAGATTTAGGATTTTATTATTGATCCTCTCATATTTTAACTCATATTTTAACTCCTTTCTTAGGAGGGAAATATATGAAGAATTGATAGAAGTCAGATTTTTTTATCTAGTAATTATCACCTACCACTAGAAACAAGTACAAATCACATAATGTCGAACTGAATCTATCACATATCATAATCAAATATGAATTAAAGTAATTACCAGGCAAACAGGGATTGAATAGAACTCACAACCAATTAAACTATTTATTTAGACTGTACCACTGAATAAACACTTTAGTATTTTAATTTACTCCTCTTTTCATTTGCTTTGACAATATGTTTGCTAATATGACTGAAATGCACTATTGCTATTTAATTAACCTATTTTTGTCAGCACTCACATGAGCTGTACAAAGTAGATGTGCTAAAGCCTCAGTAATAATGAGCCAGATAAAAATAACAAACATGAAATTTCTTCCAGTCATTTTACAATGATACCAAATGGCAACAGTACCCAAGGGAAAATCAGAAAGGGGTTGCCTTACAAAATTTGGATTAAAAATTTTCATAAAACCATGCTGAGTTAATACAAAGTAAATCCAAGCTTTGGTAGAATTTTAATAGTTTAATTGCACAAGCTCCTTGCTCCTCACATTATATATTATTACTACTACCTATCATGGCTTAGAATGTTTGAATGTGTGATTTGGAAGAGTTGGCATCCGTCTCTAATGCATTCTGTATTATTGGGAAAGTTACTTCAGAGTTACTGAGAAAAGCATCAAAAAAGTGTTGCTTTATTTCCCTTTTATTCCTAATACCAGCATCAAAGCCTAAAACAGCTTTAGTTGTCTTGACTTCCCAATGCACAGATTTACACAAAAATGAACATATGAGCAGAAGTCTCACCTTTCTCTATATTTGCGTAGTAGAGATGTGAGAAACCAAGTTGACACAATCCAGGTTAAACTTAACATTTTTTTCCCTCCAAAATACAACACTCTGATCATTGGTACCATAAAGACAAAATTTGGCTCTTGATCTAAATAAACATTTTATTCTACCAGGTAGACAGGGCTTGTAAACAATTAGATAAAACCGTACTCTGCCCCAAATTCCTTTTTGCTAACTTTAATGAGTTATAATTTCTTTACAGTATCAAGCACAATACTGCAAGTACTTTCAGACACTGCCTTGTAACCAGGGTACCGTGCATCCCTGAAGCCACAGAGAGCCCTCCGCCTAATTCAGTCTGGTGAGAAATGCATACACCATTCCTTACTCTGGTTGCTAGTAAATGTCTGAGCAGCCTCCTAATGGCTGTCTACTTTCTAACTCTTAGGATAATTGAGTGGCATCCCCCAAGAGTTCTTAGAGGTCTGGGGCAAAACTTTGTACAGTATAAATGGTAAAAGCAAAATTCAGAAAAGTGAAATCTCATATTCTTGGCCACATTTTTGCAGGGACAGGGTTAGAACTCAGATTTCTGACTTCTTATTTCCTCCATAAGACACCAGCACTTTACTGCTTTGCATGTGGTGCAACAATCAGAGTGGTGCCACCATTATAGCTGATTCTGCTTTTTCAGAAATAGAATATTCTATGTTCCTGAGCCAGCTTTGCTTAACTAAGGTCAGATTTACATAAACAAATGTCTTCAGGGAACCAAAGGTAGCAAACCTGGGGAGAGAGAGCCAAGAGTGACACCATCTCAGGAAAGTGCACAACACATGTTCCATTTTAAAATATTCACATTCAGAGGTCTGAGGTGTCTGTCTTGCCAGTACAACATGCCTGTGGAGTGAACAGTAGTTTATATCCCCTGGCTGTGTTGCCGGGCAGACCCAGTGAAGTGTTCTTCTAGTTATGCAACCAAAATCATCACCTCACCAGCTCCTTTTAGAAGACTACATGTCTCAAGACCTTGCCGGACCTTCTGTTTGAAATGCCCTGGACTTTCAGGACTCAGGGAAGAAGTGCATCTTCAGGGTTATGAAACACCCCTCCGCAGACTAGTTCAACCAGTCTCCCCAAAGACTAAGCCTCAGAAGAATATCGTGTACACATTGTGTAAAACTCATAGGGGACATAAGGCTGCAGCCTGCAGCCTCTCTGCGAGCTAAACCCGACAGGCAAACCACATCCTCGGGCAAGCCCACCATATGTGCCAAACAACCGGTGTAATTACATTCTGTAGCTGAGGAATTACATAAATTGCCCATTGGGAAGGAATCCTTAATCTCCACCCCTCCCCTGAAATCTATAAACAGCTGTACAAGTCCCTGCAGTTTTGAAAGGCTGAACATATTTGATCGGAAAACCAACTTGATTTCCTAATCAAGTTCAATGTGAGGAGAGCCAGTTAGAGATGTATACTCTTCGCCCGGTGTGCGTCTTTGATTCATGCGGTAATTACGTCGATCCTTAGGGGAACACAGCCATGAAGCTGGGTCCTCCTTGATTAATGCTGGCGGAGAGCCATGCAGCGCGCAGCGGCGGGCAGTTCAGCATCTCTAGTCCCAGCTGAGAATATGGTCCCATTATCTCCCAGCTGCCTAAGCAATCCATAAGGGCCTGTTCTGCGCGGATGATCAGTGTGGAGGGAGCAGGACTTGCTGAGAGCTGAAACCTCTGTTTGATTTGCTGTAACATGTAAAGCGAAACTGGGACATTTCACTTCACAGTCTGTAAGTACCAGTTTTTCCCCCCCTTTCCTCTCTACAGCTTCATGTGAATGTGACTTTGTGAGCTGCATCTGATTTTCTGTTTCATTGCTCTTTGTTGAATCAAGCTGGTGAGACAGTGTAATCTGTTTAGGGCTTGCTGTTTCTGTCAGATCTCTTATATAATTGATTCATACAAGGAAATAAGTTCCCTTCCAGAATGCTTTCATAGAAGTTAAAAATCACTGGCTTGGGCTTTAATTTTGGAACATGTTAGTATTATCTATGTTGCCCAGGATGGTTAGAGCTTAAGTTTATCTTCCTCTGTATCTTTGACCATTGCATGGAAAATGTAAATATATAAGTATACATAAAGAAATCATTTTACATGAATGTCTGTATAAAAGAAGAACATGTCAGTATTTCCACAATTAAAATAATTTATTTTGCAGCTCTCTGCTGCCACGAAGAAATGGATAGGAAAGTTTCTCTTGTTTTCAGTTGAAGGCTGTTTAGAAACTTTCCAGAGGAGGAGAATAACTATTAGGAATATTTGTGAATTAAACTGTATGTATTTTTTCTGCTCAAGGAAACAATATTTAAAAATAATTACCTAGTGTATTACTGCTTTCAAATGCACCACTTTTAAAGAAGTAGCATGAATTAATAAAAAGCAAAAGAAACTTATCCCTTCGAATGTAGGTTCATTTGTATTTCATGTATCCTCCAATGCAATCTGTCATTTTAATATTTATAATTCATGCAAGATGAATTGAGTATGGAAATTACATTAGAATTTATTATTGTTAGTTTGTGGGGTGCTTTTCAAATGATCAATGGCATAGTGAAATTAAAGGTTGTTATCAATATATAAAAATATATGTGGAATTTTCTGTACAGATTTCCCTGAACTAAATATAAAGTATACTTTTCTTCCTAAATTAAAGTAGAACAATTGAGCTGTGGTAAAAATAGAATTTGCATGAAAAAAAGTACATGAACAAGTCATCAGAGTTGGTGTAGACAAAGTGAACTTGAAATCATTCATACTTGAAAAGCAGAAACAAACTACCCACTTTGAGCTTGGGACCATGGACCCTTAAGTCCCTTAAATTCTAGAGTGAAAACAGTTTCCCTAAATGGGTACCAAGTATCAAGGCAGAGAAAATCCATAAATGTGAAGTATGAGAGTGTTTCATAAAGTATATTCTATTTAGATTTGGTTGAGAGGAATGAAACAAGAGTGAAGAGACTCAAAATAGATCATGGTATTTTGAGGACAAGTATTCTTAGAGCTTGAGGTTTGTAGGGCAAAAGATAACAAACCGATAAGGAGCATTTAGCATCTGGTGAGTAGATTTGGTATGAGACCAAATGAGGATTTGGTATGAGACCTTTAGGTGGCACAAATTCACAGGATTCTTCTAGTAAACTGTGTTCCTCGGAGGGAAAATGAGTGTCTTAAAGGCCTAATATCTAGATTAATGATGAGTGGTTTAGTTGGCCATATTTTCCCTCAACAAAAGTATGCCATCATACCTTCTTTTGAAAGTTAACTGACTTTTGTGGTAATTATTTCTGAGGAACCCTTAGTTGTGTTTTAAAATAATTTTTGGTCTTCTGACCAGTCCTAGTGTGTGATTTTGTATGAAAAATTTTCTTGTTTTAGGAGGATGATAGCAGATACAGAGTTAGTAAAGGTACATTTCCTCTCTACACATATTTGGTTTGTACCTAATTCATTAAACATTAGTTCTTTTGAATTCCACTTTTTTGGTGTGAGGTATCTGAATCTTATTTCCAAAAAGCATGAAGTATTTTTTGCTGTAGGTTATTTTTGTATCTAAATTTAATTTCTATTAAATATTCAATATTCAATTTTTAAATTATCAACTCATGTCTTAGAATGTA
Source organism: Thryonomys swinderianus (assembly GCA_004025085.1). Taxonomy (NCBI): domain Eukaryota; kingdom Metazoa; phylum Chordata; class Mammalia; order Rodentia; family Thryonomyidae; genus Thryonomys; species Thryonomys swinderianus. The sequence goes on along the minus strand of PVIC010016440.1, from coordinate 21,741 downwards.
ACATATTTTGTGGGCTGGTAACTAAATCTCAGAGGGTTGTTTTCAAAGTACATGATGTGCTCTTACTACTTGAAATATTTTTGATTATTGTTTAAATATTGGAATATTATTTTTCTAGTTGTGCTTAATCTGTTAAAAAGGGTATTGAACACTCCAGGGGTTGTTGTAAGGTCTGTTTTTCTGACAGATGGGTATGCCAGATGGGTCCTATATATACCTCATAAGAGGTGCTTTTAAAAGTAAGGTAATTGGATCAGTCTTCAAAATAAGTTGAAAGTGCTGTAAAAGAGGATGATGGACGAGTTCTGAATTTTCTATGTAAGGGTCATGAGTGTATGTGCTTACATGTGTAAAACAGCCCATTTCTGTGCTACTTCAAGTACAGTACTCCCTCCACTCCTACAACATGTTGGGTTAAAGTAGGAAAAATTCTGTGAAGAACAGGTCAGCTAAACAAAATTCCCAGCATTGTATACTTTGGGCCCTTGGCACATTGCTTTGTGCATCCCCAGAACTCTGGTTTAGCCACAAAGAAAACTTCATAATGTCCTTAGCAGCATTTATAAGAAGCTCTGTTTTGCACACAGTTGTACCTTTGTCTTTAATAGGTTGAGCTAGTGGGTGTGAAGTAAAAGATGAAGCTCTGGAAACTACACAATAAGTAAAAAGTAAATATAGTTGAATGAAAAATAATTTAATAACTCAGCTTGTTTAGCACGTTTGCAAATGCTTGCAAGTCTTGACTATATATTGTCTAAGTGTTCCTGCATGGGTTATCTTAAGAAGCAGATGCAGCTTTAGTTCATCTCTTCCATGTTGCTATGAAGCATCTAGTAAGCCATCTCACCTCTTCTTGGCTCTGTGTCTCCTGTAAAATGAGGCATGATCTGTTTTCGTGAGATTTTTTTGAGGTTAGGAGGGTCTATGATCTCAGGACCCCACATTCTATTCTTTACTCATTCCTGGAAAATTGTGCAAACTGCCTAGGGACTGGGTAAAATGCGATGTCCTTGTCATCCTCAACCAAATGTCACTAGGATTCTTTCTTCCTCCTCCATTCGTCTCTTTCTTTCTTCCTTCCTTTCTTTCCTCCTTGCTTGTTCCCTTTCTATGCTCTCTGCCTTCTCTCTCTCTACCATGTCCTTCTGTCTACCTTTCCCTGTCCCTTGCATCTCTTTTTATCAGAGAGATTTTCTGAAGTCAACACTGCTTTAGAATCTGGTTTGTCATTTTTTGTTATTTTGCACAACTTGTTTGGTTTCAACCTAATCAGAGGAGATATAATTAAGTACAAAGTGTGCACTGATATATTGCTCTGTTGTGTATTGTTTACTTAGTTTTAGACATGCATGTCCTGAGAGTTAAGGATGTGTACAGATGTGTTGATACATTGCCAACATTAATTTTTAAAGTGAGAGAATTATTTCTTTTACATTTGAAATATAGGAGGTTTCAGCAGAATAAATCCTAAAGCACTACATTAACAGTATTTATTGTAAAACAATTTTAAATGAGAGTCCATTTCATTGTGGAGTATTTGAATTAGAAATATTTCCTTAAAGAATTTCATTTTTTTCTTATAAGAAATTACTATCTTTTTTATTGGTACATTTTATTGGTTATATATATATATATATATATATATATATATATATATATATATATATATATCACAGATACACTCCACATTGAGAATTTGTACCAGTATATGACACAACTTAATTCTCATTTTCCCCCTAGAAATTACTATCTTGTTAAGTAGTATGGAAAGTAAAACCCATAAATTATTTCATTAAGAAACTCACAGTTCAAGATAGTAAAGTAAGCAACTTTTTAAAATTTAAGAAAAAAGAAAAAAATTTGATAGCAATATGTTTTACTCATTGCTCTTAGTCTCAGAAGTATTTGATGCAAGATAGTCTCTCTGTTTAGAAAATGGCAGGTGATGTACTAAGCTCATCACAAATTATTCTGGAGCTTTTTTGATTTACCAAGACCAAATTGTGAATAAACTTAGAGCTTCTTCACTGAAAATACTGAAAGAAGCTAACTTAATTTCAGAATTTATATTGTTATTTTTGTTTGGTTCACTATTAAGATGAATAAAAATGTGCATTGGCCTGATAGCTTGAATGACACCAAATAATTACCGACTAATTTGTTTAGCCGTTGACAACATAGAAATATTCATGTCAATATTTTTGAACCTCAGATGGACCCTAAAATGGTTCCTAAGTGTCCGTTTGAAAAAACAAGGAAAAACTTGGAAGGATTCATATTTCCCCGGATCTGTGTAGTGTTAAGTAAGGTTTTAAGTGATACTTAGAGAGTTCCTTTTTTCTTCTCAGTTCTTGCTATTAGGAAATTTCAGCTTATGAGCTTACTATTTTGGAGCTTGAATACTAATATTATGCCTTATTGAATTTGCAGACTGTACTTGATGTGATCTGTGCAGACTATAAAATTAATTTTCCAAATCTCATAAAACTGAGTAGATACCTAGCTTTTTAGGCAGCAGTCTGTTGTGAGTAGAATCAGTAATGTGAACTAATTCCACTGTTTTGTACTTGTGCATCCTTCCATGACCAAGATGATTGTGCACTTATTGACTAGCTCAATCGAAAATGTAATGATGATAGATAACATTTGATAATTTGTGATTCTCAAATCCTTGATTACGAAGCTAGCAGCAGCTTCCAGGTACTACTTGTGGTTTTAAAACAATACATCTGGTGACCTGAGCTGTCCAATTCGATAAACCTTAGTTAAAAGCTCTCTTGTTTCGTTGGACTATTTTAAGGTGTATTTAAAAAATAAAGTTGTAAATTATACTTAGCTGTGGATTTAGGTTTTCTCACATGACTTCAAATGTCTTTGCCTTTATTTTGATGTGGAAATGGAAATCTTTGTACATTTTAGCATGAAATTTCTCTGCTGTTTCATAGGAAGAATGGGAAGATTTAATACTCAGGAGAGTATATGTGAAGGAGGTCAAAGGAGTAAAGTGTGTCTTATGTTTAGATATAAATTACAGAGCTGCACATTCTGAAGATAGGACAGAATTTAAAGAAGCTGATGGTGCCAGTCTTCAGATTTAAGGCTTGCCAGAAGGAGGCCCTGTATCTGTGGATAAAACTTTGAGTGCAAAGTAAATAAAGGAGTAGGAGAATCAGTATATCATGGTTGAACGAGCTGCTTCATACTGCAAGGGAAAGCCCTAATAAGAGAATGGGGAAAAAAAATCAAGTGTAAGGGCCTTCAGACTAACTCCATGAGAATTGGCATAGGTATTGCTAAGTTAGTATGCCCATAATTAAGAAATGTGAATCAATGAAGAGATATAGAGAGAAAGGAATCCTTTTGGCTGCTGAGTGTGTTGGCTGGTAGCTTTAAAATATAATTATCTTAAACGAAGTAGATATGATGTCATCATCTTTCGATTGCCTCATTTTAATGAGGATTTCTGGGTACTGTGCATGACTATGTATTTCCTCCAGTTTGCTAGATGTTAGTAAACATGGATCTATGGAAATTGTGTAGCTATTTATACATACTGCAAGTAAATCATTGATCCTTTTCCAATTTCTTTTTGTGTTTCTAATCCATCATCCTGCTTTCCATTTATTTGTATTATCCCCAAACATCCCAGGAGATGGGGGATGGAAGTGATTCCAAGGACATTTATTTCATTAAAAAGCTGCAGGTGCCTAGGAAGTAAATTTAAATACATAATGTAGGGTGTAATAGGGCACAATATTGAATGAGTTCATGTAATTATTTTACTTCACTTTTCCTCTACCAAGCATCACAACCAGAGTAATATGTTTAGTTCTCTCAAGCATTTGGATAAATAACCTTGTCTACTGGATAAACCTCTAAATGAGTCATGTCACTAATTAAACACAGTCATTTGCAAGAGTTTTGCCTCTGAGCTGGTTAGAATTCAATGAATATTTGTGCACCTTTCAGATTAGTATAGCTCCTCACACACAGACATAATACCTAGCACCAAAGAAATGCCAACATTTCCCAGAAAAGAACAAATCATGTGTTCCAACCTTGGCTCTGGCATCTTTATGATGTGTGATATGTGTGAATCTGGAGATTTAAGGTGAATGACTCTGACACCCATCCAGCTGTCTGGCAGTGTGCGCAGAGAGAAGAGTGGCAGCAGGTTAGACTGATGCAACCCTTCTCTGGAGTCACCCCTCCTTCCCTTCTCCCCAGAGGAATCCACCAGGCTATGCCGTTGATTGCTGCTGTTAACCTTGGTTGTAGGATTATATCTCTTATTGGTTGGAAGGTACAATCTGTGGCATGCAAGTACATCTAAGAGATTGAAAGCCAATCAAAAATAATGCTTCTTTTAAATTAGTAGGAGGAAAAGTCTCTTTGGTGTGTGTGTGTGTGTATATATACAGCTAAACTATAGTCTTTGAGGGACGTTCATCAGGGACTATGACTGATTGATGCATTGGTGTTTCATGAAATTTTTTCCAAATTATTCTTACAGTGAGCTAATACTATTCAAGATCCTCATGTTAAAGTGGTAAACTGAAATATTTACAACAATCTCAATTTTACAAGATAGTCTTTAATCTCAAAATAATCTGAAGGATATAATTAGAAACATGTATTAAACTTGGTTTATGTTGCTAAAAGATTACCTAAAGAGTCTGTTTTAGTAGACTCTCATGGTGCTTTCCAGAATGTGCTGGGAATTCCTCTGATGAAATATTTGATAAGTTAAATTTAGTATCTAAGTAGAAATTTTAAATAAATATGTTAAAGATAAAAACATAGAACTGGAAAATAAAATATGTCATTTTTATGGATTTAACTGCTCAACACAGATTAAATTAGTATTTTTAGTGTTGGGATTTTATATGAAGTAGTTTTAGAAGTGTTCTTGATTATAGCATCCCTTAAGATACAGCATACGTAAGAAAGCATACCTGCTTATGAACTCTAGTTGGACCTGAAAATAAAAGAGACATAAAACAAAATAAAAGGCAAAAATATCTACAGATTTTTACATGTACATCAGGAGGCCTCTATAACAAAATGAATCCTAAAGAAATGATAGTGCCTAACTTGTTTACATATTAGATTGAACAAGGAGAGACAATTGTAGAAAACTAACTAGAAAACTAAAGGAAGATAAAAGTAATTTTTTAAAAAGTCTGTTGTACAGAATCTAGTAGGCCTTGTCTGTCTATCTCTTGTGATAAGACTGTCTCTTTCTCTTTTCTAGGGACAATATCTTTCACATAGGAGTTTTATCTCTAACTTTTAAAATGAAAAGAGAAGGTCATGGTGTCCTTGCACTTGTTTTTTGAGGTTTTTCTTTCACTCAAAATAAGTGTGTATTTGTCAAAAGTGAAATGATCAATCTAGTTACAAGTATAATTGTCTTTTATTTGTGATTCATAATAAGACCAGACATCATTGTAGAAAACAGAATAAGAGCTTCCCTGGGGGCAGTGATAAAACAGTGGGTTTTATAAGTTGGGAACACAGAAGCAGAATCATAGGGGAAAACTGCCAAGGATTTTTTTTTTTGTAATGGTTCAAACTAAGGAGATTTAACATAGTGAATTAGGGAAACTGTAATCTGTTGTTAACAGAAATACCTACTTTGTTTTGGCATTTATCTTCTTTTTTAATATTTCAGTTTAATAATGAAGCATTCAGTATGACTAATATCATTTTGGTTTGTTCTATTCTTTTGGAACCTAGTGTGAGGCCTTTGCCCCGAACTATGGCCATAATTTAACTTAATGTGCCAAAGTGGCATATATTAAAATGATATGTTCTTCTGCACTTCACATACGACTTTGACATACTACATATATTTCCTGTACATCCACTCTAAGAGATGAACAAAGAATGACTTGAAATCATGACTTAACAAAATATCTCAGTAAATCTTTGATATTTCTAATTGTAAATGTAAAGAAATTGTGCAGCCACACAGATAGTTAGAAAACCAACAAATCTCTGCACGTTTTTACATAGTTATAAGTCACAGATGGAAGCAGGTTTAGATCCATCGGAACCTCAACATTTTTCCTTTTCCTTTTTGCACCCTTATAAAAGGGGAGAGCTAGGATTCAGTAGGAGGCTGGGGTAGCTCTGTGTCTCCATGTGCAGGGAAGATGGAATATTTCCTTGGACAGTCTGTGTGGACTTTTGGGTCAGCTGGAAATCATCTATAGATTATATGATCCATTTGCTAGGGATCCAGAGTACTATGAGGATTCTGGGTACCACAGATGGTGAGAAACTCCATCCTATAGTTTGACAAGGAATAGAAACTGAGATTCCAGATTCCCATGTTCTCTCCCTAGTAAGAAAATTAGTTTTATATTCTACTCATGTGCTATGAATCTAGAATTCTGAGAGACAGAGAATCCAAAACAAAAGGCTGTGAAAACCAGAAGAAAACCTAAACAAGTAAGATAGACTTGTTTCCAAAAATAGGAAATCCACAGCATCTAGCATGTACACACATCCATAATGTATGTAATTACCACACAAGTTGTGAGCCACATCTTACAAATTTCAACTATTACTATTTCAAAAAATTTTTGAAAACCAAACTTATCTACCAAATACCTGTATATCCAATTGTAGAATTCTCATGCATTACTTTAAAGTTCTCATTGTAAAGGTAGAAAATGTAGGGTTTTACCTTGTGAAGTGATACATATTGTATCTGTAAGAGGAAAGGTATGCTAATAGTCAGTTTTGTGTACTTTTAGAGGGAGGATAAAGCAAACATATTGAGGTTTTTAAGAGGTTTTCTTAGATGGTAATATGGCTCATTGTCAATTTATAGTAATCAGAGATAAGATGCAGACTCATGTTCAGATAGCAATATGAAGGTAATGGCTCTGAATTCAATAAACATATTTTACTGTACCTCAGTCATTCAGGTTAGTAAACTACAGTTGTAGTTTCTGGTTTTGCAAACACATTTAATACTCTTTTTTTTTTTGGAGACAGGGTCTCACTTTGTAGTTCAGGCTGGCCCTGAGCTCACTATGTAGCCCAGGCAAACCTCGAACTCAGCAATCCTCCTGTCCCTGCCTCCCGAGTGCTGGGATGACAGGCGTGAGCCACCAAGCCCGGCACTGTGGTATGTGTTGTTGATTGCTGGTGGACATGAGTCACCATGCCCAGCATTATACTCGGTTACCAGTGACTGAACTCAGGACCTTGCGCTTGCTAGGCAGGCTCCGGAACCACTGTCTCTGGCCCCACATTTAATACTCTTAACATAGATTCTAAACTTCCTAATCACAAATTATACTACTGTTAAAAGCTATCAATTGTGATTTTGTTCTTTCCTTAACTTTCTTTCTTTTTTTTTTTTTTTTTTTTTTTTTTTTTTTTTTTTTTTTTTTTTTTTTTTTTGTTTTGTTTTGTTTTGTTTTGTTTTGTTTTGAGACAGGGTCTCGCTTTTGTAGTTCAGGCTGGCCCTGAGCTCACTATGTAGCCCAGGCAAGCTTCGAACTCAGCAATCCTCCTGTCTCCGCCTCCTGAGTGCTGGGATTACAGGCGTGAGCCACCACGCCCGGCTTTCCTTAACTTTCTATAGATATTCACTGATTAAGTGAATATTAAGATGTTCACTTTCTATCGATATTCACTGAGGCAAGAAGAGACCTTTGTGCACGTGATCCTATCACATTTAAGCGACAGAAAAGATAGTTTAATTTCTATTTATTTTTGCCACAAGACATAGTGTAAATTCTGTTTTATTTTACACTAGTTATTTTAGAAGTGTGTCTGATAAAAAAGAAGAGTCAGTTTAATGCACCTGTGGAGCTAATGGGTTCTCAGTTGGCCACTCTTCAGGACCACTGATGTGTAAGTTTTGTGTGTGTGTGTGTGTGTGTGTGTGCATGTGCATGTGTGTGTATGCACATGCACATGGATACACACACAGGGATTGAACCCTGAGCCTTCATGCCTTTATAATGTACTATATTTGTAGCCATTTTTACTTTTTCTTTACTTTCATAAAGGGTCTTGGTAAGTCCTAAGTGGCCCAGACTGAGTTCAAAGTTGTGATCCTCCAGCCTCAGTCTTTGGGACCACCACATTTATTCATTTGAATTTTTAAATATCAATTCTCTGTTCTTCATCCTGCTCTACAGACAGGGATACAAGAGGAACAAAGTAGGTTAACCAAAGAATCGTTTCCTTTGTGAAAGTATACATATTCCAATAGGGTGTAAATCTATGAAGCAAAGGAAAGGACACCTTTATAGTCATCCTGGGGCTCTGCTGGCTTCCTCCCTTGGCTGATTCCGTCAGCTGAATATACTTCTGTAGCATTAAAGTGGACACCATAACATCCATGTGAAATGGAAGAACAGCGCTATTTTCCAAATATTTCCATCAATAAAAATGATATGTGGTTACTATAGCTAATTGAAACAAACTGTGTTTGAGGATAAGTTTTGGTAACGATGCCTTAGATCTGCTAGGACAAATTATGTTACCCCCTCTTATTCTCATTCACTAATTCTCATTCTCAAACTCTCATTCTCTGCCTGTGTCTGTCTGTGTCTGTCTCTGTCTCTGTCTCTCCCTGTTTCTGTCTCTCTGTCTCTGTCTCTCTCTGTTTCAATAAGCAAAGATGAAAAATTGTTAACTCAATCACTAATTTCTTAAATGCTTCCTGCCCACAAACCTTACATGATCAAGTTGACCAAAATGAATATTTTGAAACCATTTATTTGTCACTAGATATGTAGACAGTCATACCTTTTTAGGATGTGGTCCTAAGTAGAATTGAATTAATATGTAGGAAAACATTTTGAGCTTTTTAGAACAACATATTTTATAACTGCAAAGTCCAATCACTATTAAGCATTCTAATTTAGGAGTAAATACTATAGCAAATACTCTCAAAGGAGCTGTTAGTGGACTATTTCAATTTCAATGCATAAAATAAAAATTTGTACTAAAATACATAGTTTCTGTCTGCCTTGAAATTTCCTTCCCAAAGATTGACTTTTCCCTCCCTTTTAACATCCATTTGGTAACTCAGGAGCTCACCAAAGGTTTAAAGTACACAGAAGAATGTATCAAGTAGGTGACAGCTTAATCTTTTCTTCCCTCTCTCTCGCTGTCCCTCCTTTCACCCCCCCCCCTTATTGAGACATGCTATTACTTTGTAATTCTAGCTGGCCTTAAACTCACTATGGAGCCCAGGCTAGGCTCATAGCAGTGGTCCTGCTTCAGCCTCTCAAGTTATGGCAGGAATTATAGATATGTGCCACCACCCTCAGTGAGCTTTGTCTTTTTTCTGATAACTGAATTATGATAAATTATGTGAATGACTGATATCATTTGTTTAAAAGAATAAAACCAGCAGTGATTTTCATTGTAGGCTCTGTTGACTCCAGGTTTTGGTAAAGCAGTCCTGACCTTGTGTGCTCCTAGGACACGTAGAGAGGGTATTATGTTTGGGACCTACAGACTTAGTAGCCTTCCAACTCAGCTGTCTTAACTAAACACAGAATGTTTCAGAATTTATTTGCCATTACTGGACAGAAATATCCACTGATGTCATTGGATTTGTTATATGTGGGGATCTCCTAAGCAGACATTCAAGGGTAAGGGAGGGAGAGAAGCAGAGAGGAGAGGAGGACAGCCACAGACCATATATGTAGCTTAATGACAAGGATATGTTCTGATAAATGTACCACTGGGAATTTCATCATCTGCAAACATGAATGAGTATATTTGCAAAATCTGAGGCAACTACAACATTGCTAGGGAATATGATCTTATGGGATCATATCTGGTCTGTTGTTGGCTGAAACATTATACAGTACATGCACATACACGTGCATGCACGCACACACACATATGCCAGGTATCTAAGTGATTCAGGGTATATTATATTACCTAACATCCCAATTTAAATTCTTTAGCACTCATTGTCTAGAAACTTCTCTTCTTGAATATAGTCACAACATGGTTCAAATTGATGTAGTATATTAAAGATAAAGATCTATACTCAGTATTAAGTTCATTTCATTTTACACAGAAACTCTTAACAAATGATGTATCAATTGATTTGAAATATATCTTAACCTAACATCAATATTAAGCCTTTTGTGTAGCTCTCATATGGGAAAGCTGATACTTTGAGGCTAGGACTGTAATTAATTTGACCATATAGTATATATTGTTTCATGTCACATTTCTCCTCATGTTAATTTGACTTAATAGCTGTTAATAATAAGAAATGTATGATTTCAGTGGTTCAAGCATCCCAACATTAAATAGTGACACTAGTACAAGAGTAGTGTGAGCAGTTCGCAGATATTAGTACGTGGAAATGCAGTTGCTGATTAATGAGGACTAGGTAGGACTTCAGATTATGAATTTGCAGTTAATTTCTATACAGTCTTAGTAGTCTGTCAGCGTGTGAGCAGTAAGTGTAAAGACAAGTTGAAATTTCTTAATCAGCATGGAAGTATTTTATAATTAATTCTTGTACATCTTTTCTCATCTTTGTCTTATGTATTGTTATTTGAAATCAGAAAAGGAAATTACTAGCATACCAATTTTATCAACCTGTCAGGTGAAACTTACATCTTACTTTGTATCATACTGGATTGTTCCTTAAACTTTTGCTTTCTTTCTTAAATTGGCTTGATACATCTTGACCTGAGACCCAAATCTTGTGGCAAGTAATTTAAAGACATAAAAGTAAAATATTTCGAATGATTTACCTGAGATAGGATCTTTCTCCAGAATCATAGAAATTCAGGTACATAGAATCATAAATAGAATCACGGAAATTCAGGAGACAAAGCAGATCTGTTCCCCATGGAATAGTCTGGAAAATCCTAGAAGAAACTGTTGCTTGTTTTTCTTTTATTCTGTCGTTTGTGAAAGTAGCAGGCAGGCTTTTCTCATCTATCTACTCTCCAGGTTCTCATATACTGTTGATTTCCCCTTAGTAACATTGCATATTGTGTTGCTTCTAGTAGTGACAAGTCTCAAGAAAGCAAAAGTCCTTTTTTTACCTTTAACTTTTTCCATTTGTGACATGATGACAGCTTCTATGGGAATGGGGAAAGATAGAGCAGTTTTTCAGAGTCCATGAAATGAAGGTGCATTCAATTCTGTAACTTAATGAAAGTTGCTTCATTGTGACATGTGTCAGAGTCTTTGGTGATGCAAGTGTAGAAGGATCTTTTCTGAAAGATTTATGCCTCTAGTCTGGATTTGAGCAGAAGGGACATGACCTTGGCTTTGAACTTACAAAAGGTGATTCCCTGTAATAAAATCCAGACTGAGTATGAAGAGGTTTTCAGCTCAGGAAGTCCACTTGAGAATAAACAACAGCACAGAGATTGTGTCTGAGAGATACAAATACATCATCATCACCAGCACAGATTCTGGTAGCTATATTTTACTGAAAATACTCAGATAATATATGAATATTTTGGAAGTCACCTGGGTACTTAGAAGTCAAGTTAATGACTTCCTTTAAATCTTCATCAAAATGACCTTCTTTATAAACACACACACACACACACACACACACACACACACGCGCGCGCGCGTGCGCATAAACCATGGTGTATTATTGCCCAATAAAGTGACTGCAGACAAAAATTTACCATGCATTTAAAACTCTTGGAAGGGCTTTGAAAGTTTTCACAATAAAGAGGTAATAAATGTGTGAGGGCAAGAGAAATGATATTTGTATGAGGAGATAGATATGTTTACCCTGATTTATGCATGATATAAAACATCATGTATAAAACATCACTGGTACTCTATTAACCTAAACATTTTTTTTATTTTTATGTATTAATTTAAAACAGTTATGTAATAATAAAAATAAATTTAGCTTTAAAAAAGACAGGAGAAAATAAAGAAAAATGAAACCCTGAATGAGATGTTTATCTATACAGCTTTTTGGGTTTGAATTCTTATATAACTAAATATACATTAAATATAAAATTATAAAATACAAATACATGCATTAACTAAATTATTATACATTAAATATATAATTAATGAAGTTTAGGGGTAAATAATGAGGGGAAAGAGAAAATGATGTTTTTTTTTTTTTTTTAAAGGAAATAGCACTTTTTTGCAGTACCGGGGGATCAAACTCAGGCCCTTGCAAGAGTAGGCATGGTACCACTTGAGCTAAATGCTGAGCCCCATGAAGCTTTTGTATGTAGGGGCAGGGGGTGGTAGGGTGGGAAGGGAAAGGGAAAAATGAGAATTAAGATATTTCGTATACTGGTACAAATTCTCAATGTGGTGTGTAATTGTGATGTGTATATATAATGTACCAATAAATTAAGTTAAACTAAAATATGTATATGTATATATAATTCAGTAACTTTAGTATATTCATGAGAATATCTAACTCTCACCAATTTTGGAGTCTATTTGTGATCTCCTAAGAAAACATCATACTTGTAAATATCAAGTCATTTTTCTCAATCCTCCAGGCATAAGCAAACTGTAGTATCCATTCTGTCTTTCTGTATTAGCCTATTATAGGTATTTCATGTAAGGCCATCATATAATACATACTTTTCATGACCAGCCTCTTTCATTTCCCTTTTGCTTTAAAGGTTCACCAATTTTGCATCATCCATCTTTGCCTCATTTTTCTCTAGGTTCTCATCACATTCTGATATGTGGGTAGACCACATTTTATTTGGATAGTCTCCATATGATGGACCTTTGATACACATTATTTTATCTCTGAAATAATGTACCTTAAAAAGAACATATAAAAACTATAATAGAAAAATGCTTCTTAATGAATAGTTTTACTTACATAAAACAAAAAGCCATATCTCCTATTTAAGATCTCTATAAAATAAATGCATCTTAAAACTTTAGCCCTTCATGTAAACTTCAGTAGTAATATTCCCCCCAAGATTAAAAGTATAAATACTACACAGGGCTATATAATTTATTCTATGAAAGGCAAAACAAAGAATAGGCCTTTTCTGCTTACTAAGTGCAAGATGTGAAACTTTAAAAAGGGATGGTGTTTATAAGCTAATTCAGACAGCATGACAGAAAAAAAAAAATCTAATTCCAGCTCAGCTTTTTGGAGGCTTAAAATATTTGCATGGCAGGATGGGGAAATTGTGTGCATGCTTTGTCAACCAGTCTGTAAAACTAAAAAAAGTTTCAGATGGAAAAAGGAACCAAGCCTCTATCTTCTCAATTCTAAAAGTACCAACCAACACAATAAAATTTAGAGCACACCCATATTTAGATTAGATCTTTCCTGTGTATCTGTGACTATGGCTACTTGGATCAGAACACCTATTAGGGAGGAGGCTGTGTCTGTGCGCTGGGGATAGTGATGTTATTCATGCAGTGTGCACCTTGGAAGGCTGTGCAGATTGCGTTTGATTACCACTCCTGTGTATTTATGCTTTGTAAGTATTCTCTGGGGACTACCTTTTCTCTATCCAGTTGAAAACAGGTTAAAGGAAGGATGTAAACACACAAGGCAAAAAAACAAAAAACAAAACAAAACAAAAAAAAACCAAAAAACTATTTCCATGAAAGATGTCTTATTGAACTGAATTATAAAAGGAATTATAAAAATACCAACTAGTTGAGAGTTCCTTATATTTTCAGAAAACTTACTCAGTGCCAGATATTTTTAAATTTTTTGTCAGTGCATGCCATAGATAGGTTTCACTTAATGAGTTCCACAATCAAACAGTCAAGTATTTACTAAAACAAAAGTTTCTGAAACAGCTCTGCTGAGCAATATATATTACTATAATGTTGTGGAACATGAAGCACTATGACATAGTAGTTTACATTTGGTAGAATCTCCTTGCTCCCCCTTTCTTTTTCATTCTGTACAAGTCAAGATTTGTCATTTAATATTATTACCAGCAAATAGATGATCTAAAATACTATCAGTATCAAATGCTGGCTAAGATCATTGAGCATGTATATGCAAGTGAGTATGGCCAATAAAGCTGAAAGATGTAGGAAATAGATAAAAGGCTATTCAGTCTCTCTGTAATGTGATGCACAATTGCACCAACATCCATGCACACAGTATTGTGTGAAGTCAGCCGTTAACTCTACATCCTCCCACTGCTGTCCCTGCTTTACAAGGTGGCTTCTTATTGTGTACACTGCATTCCATATGTTAAAACTGAATCAGGTTTAGCACAAGACAAGAGGATACAGTACCTAGTATACACTTTAGCAATTTTGAAATTTATATCATGCTGGGCTGGAGATGTAGCTCCGTGGTTCCATGCCTGCCTAGCAAGCACAATTCAATCCCTGGTATTTGGGGAAAAAACAAAACAAAACAAAACAAAACAAAACAAAAGCTAAGAAAACACATGTCATACTTTTTAATCTGTTTCCTTTCCAGGAACACTGATGCTCTCTGTCACCAGCTCCACGCACTTTTTCACCCTTCCATACATTGCCTTCTCTCCAATTATCAGTGTTCCCTCCATAAACATATTCTTAGTGAGCACCTGTAATATTGTTTCAAGCATTTGTAGAGTAAAAGCAAATGAAATCAATTACCATTTCTACATATATAAGATTATTTTACCTAGACTTTATGGCAAATTTGAAGGGTGATTTTTAACTCTACCCGAAATGTCCTGATTGGAAAACAATTATCAAAATAATGCCCACTCCTTGTAATGATAACTGTTAAACATTAAAATTATGGAGAAGATAAGGAAGGAAGTAATTTTGTAGCAGCAGTGCCTTGAAAACATATTGCTGTATTCATAGTTAACTAGAGGAGAAAGTATATAATTCACTGTTGGGAAAATTCATTTAACAAAAAAAAAATTAATGGTAAATATTCATTGCACTCATTAAAAAGCAACTGTATAGGGCCAGAGATTTAGCTCATTGGTTCTGGCACCTGCCTCCCAAGTGCAAGATACTGAGTTTGATCCTAGTAACCATATACAATACTGGGCGTGGTGACTCAGGACTACCAGCAATCAATACCACATACCACAGTGCTGGGTGTGGTGGCTCACGCCTGTAATCCCAGCACTCGGGAGGCAGAGGCAGGAGGATTGCTGAGTTCAAGGCTTGCCTGGGCTACATAGTGAGCTCAGGGCCAGCCGGAACTACGAAGTGAGACTCTGTCTCAAAAAAAAAAAAAAGCAGCTAGACTAGTATTCATAATCTATTATTTTAATAATTGATATATGTTTACATTTTGTGTACTTTTTTTCCTTTTTAAATTTGTCAATGTTATTCAGGCTGGTATCAAACTTTTGCATTGAAATGACCTTGCCTCAGCCTCCCAGGAAAGTAGGACTGTGAATATACACTATCACAGTCCTGATGCTTATATATTTAATTTTAAAAATTCATTTCCTCCTGAAGTTGTTTTATTTGATATATGGCTAAATATCTACATACAAAGATTATGGGATAATGGAAAAGGAGATCTCATTTTTCTGAGGAAATGTGGGACTTATGCTTTTACAAGCTCACCAGAGTTATTCAAGAAAAAATACATGAAATGAATACCATCTTAATCATTGGATGGTGCCAACAGTTTCTGGGATTTGAATTTAGATGTTAAATTTCCAGTGTTCATTGTGTGTGTGTGTGTGTGTGTGTGTGTGTGTGTGTTTAGACATCGACTAACTTCTCTCAACTTTAACCACTCTCTCATATGTTGTAAATGATGGATTGTGTCATCCTGAGATTTGTTCCAGCATTGCTGGAGGCTGAGGTTGCTTCTGGCTAATTTGAGTACAGTAGGGTTGGTGCCCTTTCTCAGAGTGTGAGACACAAATATCTTAGTCATGCGTTGTTGATAGGAAGCATGGACTACTTCTGGTCATTACAAGTCTCCTGGGACGTTTTGCAGCTGAGGCTTGTGACCTCAGAAGTCTTAGCGCTGTTTGATCTTTTTTTTATAAATATCCTCTGAGCTAAAATTGGTTTCATTGTCCTTTTTGTTTGCTTTCCTTCCATCTTAGAAATATTCTGTTAAAAGCCACCATTTTACCCTTGAGGATTGGAGATGAATGTGAGAGGAAACGTTGTTGTTCTTTTCTCCTTCTAGAAAACAGAGATGGTTTTAAGGTCTGTGTATAAAACAAAAAGGTGCTGTGGAGGCAAGATCTTCTTAGCACTTGTTCCATCTTTGCAAATAGTATGGACTCTGAATTCCTGTCTTCATCTGTAAAACACCTGACTGTATAACTATAGTGGAGTCTGAGTACTGTGCGTCTTTCTTCCTATTCTTCTGTTTAATTATTGCTTTGTCAGATACCTGCCCATTTGTACAAGATAATTTTGTTAGTACATCTTCTGAAAAGTTGTTTTCCCAAAAATAGCTTCCCACCTTAAACTTCCAAAAACACGAACAACTTCAATGGTATTCCTGGTAATGTGTTTTTATTGCACAGTGGGGTACTTTATCCTCCTCTTTTAAATTACCCCCCAATAATTTCTATAGCTAAATCTTTGTGATATAGTGATTTCTTGTTTTGTCTCTGACCCCCAAATATGTCTCTTCCTTTTCTCTCACTTTGGGCAACAGTTTTGAATTCTTTTTCACTTGCCATAGGCTCTTCCTGTTTTTGTTTATTTCTTTCTTTTTGTTTTATGAGGCTACCTATAGGCTTCTAAGTTCCTATCGCCTGCCTTACCTGTTGTCCTGAGGTAGGTTCTCATTGAATCCCCGGTCCTTTTGTTCACTCGCATAGTGACTGCAACATAACCAGCTTCATCTGTTGACTGGATGGGCCCTTTCTACTACAGACACTTGTATGTTCTGTTGTGCTCCAAAGTTTTGTTAAGAGAAGCCTTGTTTGTTCAGATCTCACAAACAAAACTTGCCAGATGTGATAGTTTCACATTTTTAAGTCATTGGTTCTGCTTTAAGAAAATTGAATTTTGATTATATATTATGGAACATGCCTAGAAGGAGCTTTTCAGCCATGTGGTGCTACAGTGAAGGTCACTGATTGACCTCTAAAGTAAACATAATATGTACCAGAGATCCAATTATTACCATAGAAACAAACATGATTTTAGTACACAGTTACTAACAAAATCATTCTACAACATGCATGTAATTCAGTCTTAATGAATCCAAAACTGACTTAACTGTGATTATAGTGCTTATGGGCCCACTTTACCAAATAAAGTTTTTTCCAAAATACTTTAAAAGGGAAGATATGGTAAATCATTTAGAGATCTGTCCAACAGTGAAGATTCTGTTGATGTGTGCTTCAGTACATTTTGTCACCTTAGAGTTTGAAGCAGTATTTCTGTCACTATGCACTGTCATTCTGCAGTTAATTTGTAATATAATCTGTTCCCATCTTGAGTATCATAGTCACTTATTGACTTGCCCATTTATGTAAGGTGTAATATTTATAATACAAATTTAGGTATAACTGGGCACAGTAGCATATGCCAAAGTATTTTTTCAGGTCTCTGAGGCAAGGACATTGGAAGTTCAAGGCCAGCCAGTGCAACTTAGTGAGATCGTGTCTTAAAATACAAAATAAAGAAAGGGCTTTGAACATAATTCAGTGTAGTGGTAGAGTAGTTTTGGTTCTGCTTTGTTTCTAGGTGCCCCCCCCCAAATTTGTGTGCTTGTGAATTTTGCATATATTTTCTATCCCCTACTATATAAAAATAGCAACCGTACTATAATATAACTGATCAGGAAACCAAGAGGAGAGGAGATATTACTGACTTTATCAGACAAGTTGATCATTGACTAGAGTAAATTGTTCTTATCCTGTTACATATTTGGCTCAGTTGTGCTGTGCCCACAGTAACTGGATGGTACTGACTACCAAATGGTGATGAAGATGGTGATGACAAAGATATACTCCAGGTTGGTGTCATCACAGGCAAGAACCATCACCAGAAAACCTTATCTTTAACACCTGCTGCTTTGATTTCTATTAATATGTTCTTGCCTCTAACCTAGAACATGAACTACTTAGACTTGACGAGTTTTCATTAGCAAACAGTGATCAGCACAGATGCTCTGCTTTGTTGATGTTCCTAGTGCTGCAGTGCCTGAGCTGTATTATCACACTTTATCTCTGGCCCTGGAATCATTCGTTTCTGCCATTGCCAGTATGGATTGTCAGATTCTGTATTAAATTGACTAATTTGAGAGCAACAAGAGCTTCTATTTCCAAGTTTCTTGCTGTCTTTCAAACATTTCCATGACAATACACATTGGCTTATATTCATCTGAAATAAATAGGTAAAATCCTGTTTCATTGCTGCCTGGCAAGTGTAGTACATGGTCATTGTAGTCTTTGAACTCACCTGTATATTCTCCTTAAAACTGCACTGAATGGACTTGACCTCAAATTTTCCTGTGATTCATTTCTTACATGTTAGTGTTATCCTGTAAGTGCGACTGAATTTTCCTCTTATTAATTGGGGAACATTTATTTAGGCAAACTTCTTTTCTGATAAAAGTTTCTTAAAAGAATATTTTAAATAACCAAGAAATGTGGTTTAGCCAAGGAAACACTCCGCACTATACCATGTGAGATAATTTGGAAATAGCCCTCTTGAAAATTTAGAAATAATAGAGAATAAACTACATTTAGGCATTCAGTTGATTTTAACCATGTGTTAAAGCTTCCCTAGTCTTTTAAATTATCTTTAAAGTTAAGTGAGTGTGGTAATTTTAGAAACTGTGACATCTTCATAGATGATTCACACAGAGAGAGACAGTCTTTACTAACAGAAATAACTGGAGATACAGAAAAATGGCTGCCGAGTCTAGGAAAACAATCTCCCATAGACAAGGAAACATTAGATGGAATTAAACTTCTGTCATCTTTTAGTGACTTTAAGTGTTAATTACAAAGCACTACTAGTCTGGAGCTTCTTTCTTTGTTGACTAATAATGGAAACGCTTCCTTTTGTTGCCTCAGGATGTTTTCATTTCCAATGGGCCATTCCAGACCATGGATTTAACCAAGAGGCCAGGATTGGATGAGTAGGGCTGGATGGCTGAAGATGTATTCTGCTCAGTTTTATCAGGGATAATGAAGAAAGCACTTAGCAGAGTGGAGAGAAAGTTTGAGGGAATGTATTTTATCTTTGTCATCCTTTCATCCTTCCAACTTGGGAAGCAATGAGACATTAGGGATCCAAGTGCTTCCTTTAATTATTCCACTACCTTGGTAATGTTATACTCTGCACTATTCTCAGCCACAAATGTGAGAACAGTATAATGACTCATCATTCGATGTCCATTTACTTTTCAGCCATGGACTTTCTTATTCCATTAAACAGAAAATACTGACTCTTTCTTGACTCTAGTAATGAGATGTCTGACCTTTTCTGATCCCTTTTGCATTGTCTCTAGAAGTGAAGATTCAATCCGCTGAGAGGAATTCTTTTCCCGCATTAATGGTCATCCATGCCCTAGAGAGCCTACTGCATGCAATTTTACAAATTTAGACTGAAGTAAAACTCTGTCTTGATAATCATAATAAGAATGTATGGGATGTCTCTGATATCCAGCAGGAATAACCTGTGGAAGTGTTAGGTCTAACACTTGATCTCATAAAAGACAATTTCAGAAAGATTAAAACTGGATATGCATTTTAGGACGAGGAAAGGCCAAACTGCTGTGTAGCTCTGTGCTGTAACATGACAAAAGCCAAGCTTTGAGAGCAATTGACTTACTCATACACATTGGACTTTTATATCTTCACTTTGCACAGCTGACATTCTAGTGGCTGATTTAGTTACATATTTCACTATTAAATAACATATAACTTAGCAAATGTGAGAAATCCTGATAAATATTCATTGCCCAAAAATAATTGTTTAGTTTCTTAAGAATGTAACTACAGCAGTATTCATATTCTATTACATTTATAACAGATGTATCTTTATATTTGGATGGAAAAAAGGTATTTCTTCCTGAACTTGTTTTCTTTCATATTTGCCTAATTATTTACAAATTCATGATTAAAGGGAACTGGGAAAGTATATTGTATTGTTGTCTAAGGAAATATGGGATTTGTAGTCTTACAAAGTTATTTAAGCTAGTAATAGGGAAAATATGTGAAATGAGTACTGTCTTACTAATTGGTTAGTATTACCACTTCACAAGTTTCCAAATTTTAATCTTGTTTCCACTGTTAACTTTCTTTATGAAATCAGATGTGTGACTTGAAATTCTCTGGACTTTGGCTACACTCTTAGTAATGAGAGAAGACAGATTGTGTCATCCTAAGATTGGCTCCAGTTCTGGGATTCTAGAAGGATAAGGTTCCTTCCAGCCAGTATGAGTGAACTAGGGCAGATGCCCTTTGTAACAGTGTGGTCAAGACATATTAGCCGTTCATTGCTGATGTGAACCCTGGACTCCTGGTCATCACACTTCTCTGCATTGTTTTGCAGGGGAGGATTGTGACCTAAGGTGCCTCAGCCTTAGTTAATCTTTTTATCTAATTGTTCTCTGAAGTTTTAATTGGTTACACTGCCTTCTTTTTTGCTTGCTGCCCTCTAACCTTAGAAGTTTTTGTTTAGAGTCACCACTTCACTTTCCAGGATTTGTATTTGAAAAGGAAGCTATTTTATCATTTCTCTGTCTAAGCCAATATTACAAATTTGAAGCCAGGCATGTGATGTACACCTGTGATCCCAGTCCTCAGGACGCGGAGCTGGAGGATCTCCATGAGTTCGAGGCCAGGCGAGAGTGTATAAGGAGTTCAAGTCCAGCCTGAACTACACAAGAAGACCCTGCTTCAAAATAAATAAGTAAATAAGTAAAAGCAAGCAGATAGCATAAAAAGAATTTGATGAGGTCTCGTATAGAAATGTCTTTCAGCATCTTGTTATCTTAAGTGAGAAATGGTATTAGGGAGGGGTAATATTCATAACATTTATTATATCTTTGAAAGAGATACAAACTCTGAATGCTTCTCTCCATCTGTAAAATAACGTATCTGTATAATAACAAGAACTGAGACTTGATAGTCCTCATATCTCTTTCTGTGCTTTATGATTGCTTTAAGTGATACTATGGCTCATTTGTAAAATATAATTTTATCCATGTATCTTGTGATATCTTGTTTTTCAAAAGATGACTTTTCACATTGAACTTCCAGAAAAGCAGAGTCAGTTTCAAAATAAGTAGATACCTTGATTGTGTTTGATTGTCAACTGAGAAGAGTTACATATTTCAGGTGAGGAATGTGATCATTACCTTGATTTAATCTTGTATGGTGACATCACATTGGACGATATAAATTTGTACAAGTATGTGCCCATTAAAAATAAAATTGAGCCTGGGCACCATAGTGAGCTCAGGGCCAGCCTGAACTACAAAGCGAGACCCTGTCTCCAAAAAAGCAAAAAAAAAAAAAAAAATAAAAATAAAAAAATAAAATAAAATTGAGGAAAAAATATCAGTTTATCAGTATTTTTGATAGAATACCTTTCCTCATTGTCAAATAGATTAGCTCCAACTTAAATCTTCCTCAGATTTTCTATAGCTATTTCTTCCTGGTGTAAGAGTTTGTGCTTTCTGTTTCCTAACATGTGTCTCTTCTTGGTGTGTCTCCTATCTTTCAAGCTTCAGTTTTGAGTTGTCTTTGATCATAGACCCTCTTTGTGCTCTATTGATAATAATCAGTTTAGTTTTTTTTTTTTTTTTTTTTTTTTTTTTTTTTTTTTTTTTTTTTTTTTTTTTTT
>PVIC010016439.1:0-33936 GCA_004025085.1 Thryonomys swinderianus | reverse complement strand
GAGATTTAGCTCAGTGGTTCCGGCGCCTGCCTCACAAATGCAAGGTCCTGAGTTCAATCCCCGGAAACCACATACAATACTGGGTGTGGTGACTCACACCCACCAGCAATCAATACCACATACCACAGTGCCAGGCATGGTGGCTCACGCCTGTAATCCCAGCACTCAGGAGGCAGAGACAGGAGGATTGCTGAGTTTGAGGCTTGCCTGGGCTACACAGTGAGCTCAGGGCCAGCCTGAACTACAAAGCAAGACCCTGTCTCAAAAAAAAAAAAAAAAAAAAGAAGCAGAACAGCAGTGAGCCAGATAGGAGAGTAGCTCTGTCCCCGTGCGTTCCCTGGGAAAAGGTGGACAGTGAGGACATCTGAGCTGACTGAGAGCAAGTCCACCCCTCTATTAAAACTACACAACAACTATTAGAATGATAATCCTGTTGGCAGTGACTTCTTTCACACAGACAGAATACATGTGTATAAAATTACAGTGGAGAGGGTAAGGGTGTTGCCCCCCGGGAGTATGAATGCTTGGCATGGGCAAAGTGCTGGGTCCTATTCCCAGCACCACAAACCAAAATAAAACCCAAAAACATCACAGGGAGAAGGTAATTTAGTAAAGATGTGTACACAGGAGGGTGTGCCTCTGTATCACATGGTTACCATGTGGTAAGGTGGGTGTTATACGCCATTCTCAGGGTCTACATAGCTCAAGAATAAGAAACATCTAGATAGAACCCAAGTACATCTGAACAAATTAAAAAGTACAACCCTGGTTCTACCTGTATGGTTGGTAAAAACATACAGGGTCAGGTGTTTGGACAGTTTCTCTTGCTCTTCATGATAACCATATCCAAAGTTGACAAGCCTAGGAAACAAAGGAAAATTAATTGCTGGATGCATTTATAAATACATCCCCTCCTAGGTGATGCAGGGAACCACTGTCACCCACAGAATTAGGGGCGTGGCCTTGAGAAATTTACTATAATTTATAGGAAATATATGGTGCATAAATGGTGTGGGCCTGGCAATGGAGAAGAAAAATCTATTACAACTTTTTTATGATTTAGAGTAAATATACTCACACCTATGCCATCCTTCAAAAATAAACACAACTAAATATATATGATGAAATAAAGCTAGTGAAATAGATAATTCAGAAGGAACCTCATTTCTCCTGTGATTTGATGGCCTTATGTTCTCTAAAATGTTTCACATTTTTATTACATATAAAGTACTCCAGTACAGAGCAAGCAGGCTTGTCTTTGTGTAAAAAGAAAAATAAAACCAAAGAAAGAGCAAACAAGACACTGGGATGAGCTACAAGTGGATTAAGCTGTTCCATCTTCTTGAAGCCAGTGAGAAAAGCATTCTGAGGTTGGGTTCGAACTGTCCTCCCCCTGCTGAAACTCACAGAAAGAACACTTCCACATATCAATATAAATACATGGAAATAAACGGCTAAGGAAATCAGCACAGCTAGAGTTATACGTAAAATCCTATGTTCACGCTTGATAAGTTGTTTATATCCTCTGTAGAGAAAAAATATGAGAGTATCACACTATCCTTTGACCTACATGTCACTTACTTTGTATCTGTAAAAACCAAGAGCAGTCTATGAATAACTTACTTAAATTCAGAGCCATTTAATGGTATGTCCAAGGGTGTTTCAAACTGCCAAAAAAAATCAGGAGAAAATGAACTCAGAAAATGGCCAACACACTGACTTGCTGCAGGGCGAATGCTCGGCGAACGCCCCTCAGACGCACCCATCACAGACGGGACGTGTCACAGGACAACTGACCCAGGAGCCCCACGAGACACGATGGCCACCTCAGTAAGGGAGGCCTGGGTGTCCTTTAAGCAGAGCGTGAGCACCCGGAGGAGGAAGGAGGACCGAGAGACTCTTCCACCATCACCGGCTCTCAGCATGAAGAGAGCAACAATGCCACAGAGGAGACGCCATGATGCCTCGGCACAAGTCACGCTCACTCACGTCTTTCTGGGAGCGAGGCTACCTTTCCACTAACTAAATCAGGCTCCTTATTGGCTTTTCCCCTTATCCTCAAATCCACGAGGCTCACAGATCCTTTTGGGTCAAATGTTGCAGCCACGTAAAGCTATCCATCGCACACCGCGTTTCCTGTATAACTGAGCGTTTGTTACAGGGCTGGTGGTAGCAGGTACCGCTTCACTTGCTCATGAAACTCACCAACACGACATCAAAACTGCAACAGTGCAGTTTAGGGCGGCAGCTCTACTGAAAGAGGCAGCATGTTCTAGAGGTTCCTAGAGCCAATCTTTCCCTGGACTTACCATCAAGGTAAAACTCTCATCTCTACTAAACTGGATGCATTTTAAGGTAGTTCTTGGTTTCTACAAGAGAAAACAGTAAGACCGGTTACCCATTCCAAATCAAATCAACAACAAAAACACTAGGAAGAGAAAGGAGAGAAGAAGATGAAAGAGAAAAGGAAGTGTTAACGAGTAGTCAAGATGAGCTGAGGGAGTCACAGCACGGTAGGATATCTGCCTCGCAGCCAGTCAGCCACAGGTTCAATGCCCAGCACTGGACACAGAGTCACGGAACCAGTTATTCAAGAAGCACTTCTGAAAATCTTCTCATTATTTTTAACCAACCTTCCCTGACTGTTCTTATCAATGAAAACGTATTGACTGATAAAGCCCAGGGATGATACCTGAAGCACATTAAGGAGGTGGCCGCAGACTGGTGTTTACCTTTACGTCAATGTAGTATAGTCTCTGTTCTTGCATGTCCCACTGAGCCCAAACAAAATCCTCAGCTATTCTGTCTCTTGGGAGATGGCCAGAATTTTTAATTACCTAAAGAAGCAAAAATATAAGTTCATGATTATTTTTTTTTAAACCCTAAAATTAGTTTTACATATTCTATGATCTACATATACACATTTCTGCTCTCTCGTTAGCACTTCCCCTACTTCCGATGCTCACAGACTTTCCAGAAAAGCTTTAAGCATTATTACTTTTTTCCCAGTGTTCTAAATATACTGTTTTATTCTTGTTCCTCATTTAGCAGACAGACTGGGGCTGTTGGAGATAAGACCACCCCCACTGCAAAGCAACAACTTCCCAGCAGAAGGTTGAGAACCTTCTGTTGTGGACAGAACCCTCTGTCAGGCTGTGTAGACAGAAAGCTTCATTACCCAAGACAGAGGCGGGGACGCCAGCACAACCCTCAGGCCTGGCATGAACCCAGTGTGTCCAGAGGCAACCCTGGGGCCCCAGGGTGTAGCTCTGCCCTCACTGCCTGGCAGTGAGCTCGAGGGCCAGCCCTATCTCTCAGTTTCACTGCTTACCCTTAAGGCCTGACGCAGGCCTGCGTTTGGTACAAAGCACCCCACCCCGGAGTCCCCTACTCTGCTTGGCTTTTACTGCGGTGACATATGAATCAACCCCAAAGCCTCGCCTGCGAGTGTGCACTCTTTCACAGCATCTTTACTTTTCTCTGTCTTGTTTCCAGCATATAATCATACTCAAAGAGTATTATATCTTTCAAAAGAAAGAAAATGAAATGAGGACTGTAAGAGACAACTGCTAAGAATGTTAGACAAGGTATGATTGAACAACATGGTGAATGTTTACACTTTAAAAGTTATTAAAGTAAAAGACACTGCCTTTAATCTCCATTGCTCTTGCCGTTTTCTGAGGTGGCTCCGGAAGTCCTCTTTCACACGTGGTTTTCTGAGGTGTGGCCAAAAGCACAGTGACACTGCGCCACCCCACAGAAAGGCAGCTCATGCAAACACCAGAAAGTCCTCAGCTGCCCTCTTCCCCAGCCTGGCACTATATGCCTTCCGGCTCTTCCCCAAGTCAAAATGACCGTGAATGTAAAGGTTCAACTCAGAACTTCAACACAGCCACAACAGTGCAGCTAAAGACACTCAGGACAGAGGGCTTCCTGAACTGCTTCAGAAAGGGACCAGAGGGCCAGGGACCCAGCTCAGTGGTGCTGCATCTGCCCAGCAATCTCAAGGTCATGAGTTCATTCGATCCCTTGGTTAAAAAAAAAAAAAAGAAAAGAAAATATTTGCGAAGTAAATGATATCAGAACTACATAAAACTTTAAATCAGAGGATTCCAAAAGCTTCCAGCAATGAAATCATCTAATTCAACCCCTCTTCTTGACAGCTCAGAAAGCTGAGGCCCTGGGGACAGGATAGCAGGGGTGAGGCCTAGTCTATTAGTTCCTTCAGAAATGGCCTGTGCAGAGGGAGGGGAAAGTGGATCATTAATGCTTCATAGATGTGGGTTTTGTTTCACATATTACAACAGCAAGCCTACATTTGGAAAGATACAGACAAGGTGTTACGTATCGATAGCATTAATCTATCTTTAACTGTTTAGAAATAGAAAAGTACTCTGAAGCAAAAGGAACTTCAAATCTTTACCACTCTATCTCCATCTTCTTGGGCGACTTGGATATGAAATTGTTCAATATCTTTAAAAAAAAAAAAAAACAAAGAAAGATGAATTTAACCTTCAACAAAGTATATTAGTACCCTTTGCCTAACAGTTGTGCAAATTTTCATTAAACAACTGGTTAAAAAACAGTATTATCAAAGATAATAATCTCATCATAGAGACTTTAAAAAACAAAAAAGAAAAAGTAGGAAAGCACCATCTCCTCCTCTCTCAAAGCTGGTTCAGACCTACATGACTCCACTTATCACACTATCAGCAATTCAGCAGCCCACAGCGAGCATCTGCCACCATCATCAGCCCTGCAGGGCTGACAAGGGCTCATCAAGCAAGGTTCACTTCCGTTTCCAAAGCCCAACGCATATCTCTGTGCATCTGAATAGAAAATCCATTGGGAAGATATTTGGGAGATACATTTGCATGGGGTGTCAATGCCACCCTGAACACTTTAAGTCAATCCATTATTATCATTAAAACTTTAGCTTCTGAGTGAGAGTGTAGGAACTGAACACAGCTCCCACCCTTTAACTCAAAGCCTAAGTCAGGAGTTACATTTTCTAATATGGAAGTTTACTGGATAAGCTCTGCCAATAACTGGGTCCCCCAACCCTTCTCAAATTTAAAAGCATCCTACAAGGTCATAACCTCTTGCTACAATCTTTTTTTTTTGCCTCTACTTGAATTTAGTCGAGGTAGTATGTGTCCTCAGATCTGCCATGGGATTCTTCTTGCTACCAAGCCTCCCTTCTCCCCACCTAAGTCTCCTTTCTTGTATTGTGCTACCCACTGTAACAGACATGCTGAATAATGATGGGCTAAAGGTGGCAAAGATAGTCCACACACCTGTTCTATAAGCATTCGACCATGTGACAGACTTGGCAGTCTGTGTATACAAGGGCCCATTGTTCCCAAGACAGAGTTTAAAGGGAAATACTTGGGCCAAAAGGAAAAGTTCTTCCACAGGGATTCTATGGCCCAAGTCAACAAAAGCCACTGCACCCTCAGGAACAGCAAAGACTTCTAGAAGCTTCAGCCATATCCCACACTTCAGCAGGAGGCTATGCACTACTCGCAGGTCTGAGGTTCCGCCTAAAGATGCACTTACATTTCTCTTCTGAAACCAGTAACAGATGGCTTTGTGGAAGAGGATGATTCATGATGTGTGGGTAGAGGAACTGTAAAAAAGAAGATTAATCAAAACTTTAAACAACTATCTTGTTTGCACAAATATTTCAAAAGTTGTATTTGAAGAGGTGAAGGTCACTTGTCTAGCACACACAGCCCTGGGTTCAATCTCCACTGCCACAAAAGCGAAAAAAAGTTGTGTTTGATGACTATACCAAGGAATTAGAACCCACGTGATAGTTCAGTGGAATCCCAGGCACCCACAGACAGACAGACAGACACACACACACACACACACCACAGGCCTAAGCAAGCAGAAGAGGAACACTTTGAGGACCTTAGTTTCCCAGAGAAAAGTTGGTCACTGGTACAACACTGTCACCGTTCACTTAAATAGGAAGGCAAAGGTTGAAGCTGTTCCGAGGGGTAGTGCTTCTCCTTGGAATGCTGGATTCTGAAGACCAGAAGCAATGCCAACAGTGCCAATGCGCCCTGTCCTGCCACACACAGAGGGTCACTACATCTGTTGTGCAATGAGATCTCACACAGGTCATTTGAAAGCCAAGTAAATATATCCCTCACTCACTTTCAAAGTCCACACCCAAGAGACAAAGCCCAGCAGAGCAGGGACTTTCCGGGAAAGGCCGTGAGTCATGGTCCGGCATGAGGTTGTTAAAAGCCTCAGAGAGAGTGACTTGCACGGCGTGTCCTTCCCAACTTCTCCTTTACGGCCCCCCCGGGGGCCACGGCCCTGCTCACCACCAGGCCTGGCCCTCAGCTGAGACAGTGGAGGGAAACTGGCCATGGGATGATGTTTTTCATCATCAAAAGGTTGAATATAAATCAGCCGTTTCATTTTATGTCAAGAAAGACAGCTTCCTAAATAAGATCCATCAGTGAATTTTGTTTTCCCCCAAAATTTAAAACATCAAGGGACATACAGTAACCTTTTATTTCCTAGCTTCATAGCCATGGGTTTCACCAAAACCTAGGAAAATTTTTGAGAAAATATTACTTAGGGCTCTAACTTTTCATTGGAAAGTAGAACCGGTCAGTTTCTTGAAGTCTTTATGCTCAAAAAAGTATTCAAGTGGCTTTTTGCATTCTAAATAGGAATCTGGACAGTCACTATATGTACGTAGTGAGAGGGACACAGATTTTCACAGCCGAGGAGACAGACGCACGGGTTGGTCCTTGCCCCCCGCCAGGAGAGGCCTGCGGGGCTGGTGTAGAGGAGGCGAGTGTCTCGGTCTCCCCACCGGAGCGACCCAGAGGATTGCACCGAAGGCAGCGAGCCTCAGAGCGGCCCGCACGGTCCAGCCCCGCCCACCTCAGCAAGAGCACCACGCAGGCCGACAGGAGGCGCGCTCCGGGAAGCCGGAAAAGGGAGTCTGCGGCCAGACCAAGCGGGCTGCAGGACGCATCGGTGCAGGGGGGTTAGGGAGAAAGGGCCAATGTGGCGATCAGCCAGGGGTCCCTCTCTCCCTGGCTCTGGCTCTCCCTGTGTCTCTGTCCCTCCCTATATATCTCTCTGTCTCTGTCTTTCTCTGTGTTTCCCTCCCCACCCTCCTTCTCTCCGCACAAGACCAGAACCGAGATGGTCCACAGATGAATATGGATTTCACTTTGAGTGCAAGTTTTTTCTTGAACCTGTAGATATTGTCATCAGCTCATTTAACTAAAGTTCACATAACAAAATCCACCATTCTTATCACTTTAGAGCACACAATTTTAGGAGTGTCTCATCTGCTCTCAGTGCCACACAACCACACACTTCTGAAGCTCTCTTTCCTTGGCTGGACTCTCATCGCTCCTTCGTGGTGTCTCCGCCCTTGGCCTTCGTGAGGTTCCAGAGAAGCCACAGAACAGGCAGCAAAGGGAAACACGCTCCGTCCCGGCACTCTGTCCTTGTGACAGCAGAGAAAGAGGCTTCTGAGGGAGGGAGGGACCGCTCAGGAGCAGTGGGGGGACTGCACCCCAGGGCACAGCTGGCAGCTGAGCTCCTAGGACCCCAGGAGAGGACCCCACAGCTGCCCTGGGGAACGGAGGCCAAGAAGAGGCGGAAACTGCAGTCGACCACCAGTGGCTCGTGCTGTTTGTGGTAACTGTCATCCAGAAACACCTCACGTGACACACACTGCAACCTGTGAACCTCGAGATCCGAAGGAGCCTGGCTGAGGAGCCTCTCGGCCTCCCTGGACTTCTGAACATCAGGTGGCACCTCAGCCCTACACTGGGTGCCCATGTCGTAGGACACAGGGACAGAAAGTGCAAAAACTCAGAAGCGCCGCCCTGGCTGAGTGGATACCACCTGTCTGTGCGGCCTGGACCTGCTCTCCACACACATCTGCACACAGCCAGGAAAGTGACACACTAGCTTCCAGTCACAAGAAAGCATTTATCGAGTGAAACTCACACACAACCTGTAAGCACAGGAGACCGACTGGCTCTCCTGCGCCGGCTCACGCAGACGGTAACTTCAGGGATTAGGCCACCGGATCATAGGCTGTGAGCCTGCCAACCGCACAAGGGCATGAAATGAAGTGGTCTCAAGTTGATTACAGATGTGTTTTAATATTTGATGTCTTAGCAAATTAAGAACTTGGTACCAGCCAAGCCGCAGGGTAGCAGAGCTAGTGGAGCTGCGTTTCAGGCCCTGGTTCGTGTTTGCCAGGGCAGAGCCGCGCTCCGGCCATCCCGCCTGTGAGCTGCTAACCGGTGAGCTCACTTACCTGGACCCAGACGCAGCTCTCCACGGCCTTCAGAACCTTCACGTTGTTAACAGGGGAGATTTCCACCAGCAGAGCTAAGCACCGTGAGCCTACAGGGAAAAGGAGGCTTTCGGTAATGAAGGTGTGGGAGGGGGCTGCTTTACTTTTTCCAAAGCAACAGGGAGAAACCTTGCAGGTGAGTCACACCGTACAGGCTGTACACCTGCGATGTGTCTCCCTCATCACCGAGAAACCGTGGGATGAAAATAAACTATGGTTCGACCCCCAGTTCCGCTCTCCAGGGACCGTGCAGCTCAAAGACCCCAGAAGAGCAACCGGCTAGCCAAGGATCCCGAGGATGCTGTGTTGTCCCATGAGAAACACAGGACACCCAAAGAATGCCAGTGTCAGGAGGGAAGCCCAGAGGTCAGCAAGTATAATGGCAGACCCAGGGAGCGAAATCCATCTATTTAACCACAAGATTCTCCTTATCTGTACTGTCAGCAGCAACGCCCGAGGGTCCCTGACAAGCCGCATTCCGGGGACCTCGTGTCTGCCCTAGATCGTCATGATCCCAAGATCCACACACAGCCAATGTCTGAGCTTTGAGAGTGTGTGTTTCCTGTCCCACCAGCTCTTCCATGACGAAGAATAACCATCCTCCAGTTTACCTGGGCATTTCTTAAGCCCGCAGGAGGGGCTGTGGGTATAGCTGGTGGGAGAGTGCTCACCTAGCAGTGTGAGAATCCAGCACCACAAGAGACAGACAGACAGACAGACAGACAGACATCACAAGGATGAAGGCAGAGCGTGTGTGAAGGGAAGCGCAGCGCAGAAGCCTCTAGGCTTTTAAGTCTAAATAAAGCACGCTCAGTGGAGTATAGCCCTCCAGCGCGACCACAAATGCCGCCTGTGTGGAAAAGTGTGACGCTATTTCTGTTGTGGAGCATGACACCAGCTCTCAGCAGGGCATGGGCTGGGCTTCCCACAGGAAGGTGTGCAATGACGCTGATGACCACTAGGCCCTCAGTGTCACCAAGGATAGCAATGAGAAGGAAATGTCTGGATACAGGCTGGGCGAACACTGATAGCCACACTTAGATCAAAACTCCCCTTCTCAGGATAAACCCCAGAAAAGAAGGCACTGCCTTGAATCTGGAGTCTTAAAATGGCAATATACGCTGATGCTATCTCAACGACTTGACTTTGAATACAATGCACAATCTACAGATGGCGAGAGACCTGGAATCAATAGCATTTTTTAAATATATTTACGTAAGAAAGTAACCTCAGCCAGGTGTGGAGGTACAAACCCCCCACTCCGGCACCCTGGAAGGCTGAGGCAGGATGATAGGGAATTGGGGCCCAGCCTGGGCAACTTAGCTAGGGATGTAGCTCACCGAAAGGCTCTGGACTTTATTATCATTATTCCAAGGAAAGACAGAAGGAAGGAAGAGAAGAAAGAGACAGAGAGAGAGAGAGAGAGAGCACAAGTAAATTATGTGGAAACACAAGCACAGAACTATAGAATAAAAATCATTGTTTGACAAATGAGATACTGTAGCTTAGGACAGATAATCTGGTGACGGATGTCAGTGATTCAGAAGAGCTACGCCCTGACAGCTGGGGGGGAGGTGAAATGGGGGCTCGAGGAACGACAGAGCCACCGACGTCAAAGACATTTGTGAAGAAAAACAGACTGGAAATGTGCTGCAAACTATGAAATAGGGGAGAAAGCAGCTCTCCCTACTGACAGGTCCCTTTATATTGTGTAACTAAATTAATATATTCAATAGCACAAACTGACATGTGACTATTTCATCTCTTCTAAAAGCTCATCTTTACCACCTGGGGAGAAAAAGCAGGTTTCTCCTTCTGTCTGGCAGAGTAGTGCCTGGTCTCTTCTGTGTCTCTTCCCAGACATCGTAGCGCAGTAACCCCGTGCAAGGTCAGTTTCTAATCACAGATGAACTTGGCTACGGCCACCACCAAAGACAGAAGCTCTGCTGATTTAAAACCGGAAGAGTGGGAGGTGGCACACACCTGTCCTCTCAGCCCTCCGGGAGGACCACCAAGTTCAAGGGCAGCCACCAACTGAGCTACTTAGCAAGACCCTTTCCCCAAATGAAAAAACAAAACTGGGCTGGGAGGGCATGTAGCTCAGCACGTAGGCCTTGGGTTCAGTCCCTGCAACTAGAAAAAACATCTGCCCCGTAAAGTATGTGGATCAAAGACCGGATTTGTTTGAGAAGTGTCACAGTCTGTCTCTTTTGCAATGGAAAATCTCATAAGTGATGGAATGTTGACAACCCTTTAGAATCCCATGCTTTTTAATCAAATTACTTATAAGGTCATTTGTGGGCAGACAGGACAAACCTTCCCTGAATATCTCTCTGGTCAAAGGACAAAACATTGTAACAGCTCCCTGTGTGCTGGCTCCGTGGCTTCTGCAATCTGACTTAGTAAATGAGAGCAGGGAGGCTTCGATCTAAAACATCCCCCGAGCCTCGTTTGTTCAGAGGGGGCTTTTGGAAGGTGACTGCATCATGGCAATGCCGAACTCATTTGCGGCTTGGCCCGTGGACAGCTCGGGGCTGAGTGTGCTCTTGGGAGCAGCCCGGTTGGAAGCGACCACTGCAATGTGACTGGGAGGCATATTCTTGCCCCAGCTCCTCCGTTCTCTCTCTTCTTCTGGCTGCCATGGGTGAACAGCTTTCTTCACCTACCAAGTCTGCTTTGGAGCCAGCTGACTATAGACTCAGACCTCTGAAACTGTAAGCCAAACAACATTTCAGCCTGTAAATTTCAGGTGCTAGGCACTTTGTCTCAGTGACAGCCAAGTAACCAGGAAAGGTGAATATAATACAGATGATGTGCTCTCGGGAGGAGCCTCCTGCCCCCCCCCCCCCATCTCCTATCACCTCTTTTTCAGAGACCCTGAGAAGATCCTGCCGGATCTTGGCCTGACTGGCTCCCTTCTCCAGGCCGGCTCCCGGGAAAATGTGTGTCACCAGAAGCGCAGGGCTGTGCGTCAGCAAGTGCCTTCAGGGGTTTTTCCAGGAGAACGCGTCTGAGTGAGAACTATGCTTACAAAGGAGGGGATTTATGCGGTAGATACACAGACAAGCTGGAGAGCACCCAGACACCGAACGGTGAGGGCCTGAGATCCAGCAAGAGCCCGAAAGATGGTGGCTACAGGCAGGCCCAGCCCACAGGCGGACACTATCTCCTGAGTAGGACTTTTAGTCTTCACCAATATGTACAGATGAAGACTTGTACCTAGGAGACCAGACTTCTCCTAATAAACTGGAAAGCTGGGCCCCCTGGACTCCTGCTCCATGACAAAGTCCAGGAAGGCCCTACCCCGCTACTAGTGCTGTGCTACAGCTCCAGAAAAGAAATGTGCTTGGTTTCTGTATAAAAATGGAAATAAGAAAGGCATTCCAGCGTCCTTACACTCAGTCTACTTCACTATGGATGTGGTCTCTCTGGCCATGGTACACATTTGCCCCTGAGGCTAGGACTGGACATCACGCTCCCGGTGGGTCCACCACCCTCCTAAATACTGCATCCCTGAACATGTAAAGTGCCCAGGTCACAACGGCAGCCAACATTGTTGTGTCCTGGAGGGATGGGTAGAATGTTAAAAAGTTTAAAGTGTCAGAAGCATTGCTTGGCTGGTAAACTATCCAGTGGGATTTGGCAAATAAGTAGAACAATTTTTTTGTGCTGTCGGCTATTCATTATCCTTTAGGTTGTAGTTAATAATACTCAAATCAGATCACTGTAAAAACAGCGTTCAAGAGTTGTGCAACCGGGCTGGAGGGTTAGCTCAGTGGTTCCGGCGCCTGCCTCGCAAGCGCAAGGTCCTGAGTTCAATCCCCTGTAACCACATATAATGCTGGGCGTGGAGACACGCCCACCAACAATCAACACCGCATACCACAATGCCAGACGTGGTGGCTCAGGCCTGTAATCCCAGCACTCGGGAGGCAGGGACAAGAGGATTGCTGAGTTCGTGGCGGCTTGCCTGGGCACCATAGTGAGCTCAGGGCCAGCCTGAACTACAAAGCGAGACCTTGTCTCAAAAAATAAAAAAGACTTGTGCAACTTTTCATGCCAGCCCCTAGCCATGGAGTTCTAGGGCTTTCTCAGCATTTATTTACTTTTCAAGGACTAATCATCACCCTAAAATTTCTTCTGTTTACTATTGTATTAATTTTTGCCCCTTATTTTGTACTTAAGAGCAAGAAATTTCCAAAGTCTCTTTCATACTTAAATGACCACTGTCTTTTTGTTCTGAAGATGTTGGAAATTTAATTTAATCCAATACATATTCATCTACCCACATACTTGAAAAAGTATAATTTTACTACCTGGTTGAAGCTCATTCCTTCTTCTTTCTTCAGTAGATTGAACTAAACTTGCAGCTAATGGGAAAAAACAAACAAACCAAAACTCCATTAGCAACTGACCCATACAGTGGCTCGTTAGAACTTACCATTTTATAACTGAAGCAAACAAGAGTTCAGAGGACTGTCAGTGGGGTGGGCGAAAGCAGAGCACAAAGGATTCTCTTCTGCAGTTACATCTTACAGGTTCTAAATTTCACAACAGATTTCTCAAAAAACATTTCTTTCCCAGAAAGTCACTGTTACAGAATAACAAAACAGAGCAAGACCCAACACTTTGACTCTCTTAAAAACCCTTAAAAGAGAGTGATGTCCTCCTCATATACCAGTAAAATAGTTCAGCTTACCAAGCAAAGTTCTCTCGCTGTTGACAGAGCAACTGATAACTTGCAGGTCTTTCTCAAAGGTATACAGATGCTATTAAAAAAGAAAATTTCATTTGGAGTT
This sequence comes from Thryonomys swinderianus, assembly GCA_004025085.1. NCBI lineage: Eukaryota > Metazoa > Chordata > Mammalia > Rodentia > Thryonomyidae > Thryonomys > Thryonomys swinderianus. The sequence continues at coordinate 20,787 of PVIC010016439.1, read as the reverse complement.
TGATATCAAGTAACAATTGTACATAAATAAATTCCCACTGAGCTCTGTACCAAGTAGTATTGTGGCAAAACATTTTACTAAAGAACACACAATGAATTACCTCATCCATGCTGAAACATTGGAATTTTTTTTAGAAAAGTTGGCCATATTTAAGACAGAAACAGTCAGGAGACAACCAAACATAGTGGCTAAGAGCACAGATCTTGGAGCCAAACTAGAACCACATTCAAATCCTGACTCTGGCGCTCGCTGTCTGTGTGACTGTGCACAAGTTATCCAACCTCTCTGTCCTCCCTCAAAAACACCCCACCATCTCCTGGGGTTGTAAGGAGGATGAGAAAGATGACATTGAGGAGGCACTTAGTACAAGGTGTCACATGGAATCATCTCTCAAATTGAGGGTCCTACTTATTGAGGTGGTGCAGCTTTAATCCAATCACAGGACTGATCCGATATCTTTGGTTATGAGTAAGAGACTATCGTGGGTGCTTCCCATTGGCCAAAGACAGCTTCTATCCTTAGTTGTCTTTTTTCTTTAATTTCTGTTTGAATCTTCAAATTATTGAAAGGCACATTTCCTCTGTGACGGAAGAACACGCAGAAGGCGGCCAAGATGAGCACACAGACGGTCACAGTTACATTAGGCAAATTCTCTCCAAGTTCACTTGGAAGACCCCAGAGAGATGGAGTCCCAAGGAGCACGGACCAGGGGAGATGGTGAACAGCAGAAGCACCAAGAACATAATTAGTACTTGTGGACTAAAACAGCACTAACAGGTACGACCAAGAGATGGTGCAAAATATTGGGCAAGTCAGGAAACAATTAGAGAAAATGAACTTCTGAGTTAATAAAATCGTACTGAATCCTTATGAAAAACGTTAATTTCTTTTAAGTCTTTCTCTGAAGGACCCTACCTTAGAGAGACAGGATCATGGATGTATCCACTAAGTTATTAGTTTATCCTTTCAAGTCTAAAATAACACATAAATGTAGCTTCAATATTTAAAGATGGAAAAATGAGAGGATAACAAGCAAAATTCTTTCATTATACTCAGCCACTCCCAATTGTCTTCCAAAGAAAACATGTCTCTAATTTCTCCTGCAGCTTTTAGATGTTTTAAAATTATTTTCAATTTGTATCATGATCCCAAATTTGATAATCTTCTTTTAAACATAAATAGAACCTAGTATTCTACTTGGTTTTTTTTTTTAATGTAACAATATGCTTTCGAGAGGTTTCTGTGTTTCTATACAGTTATAGTTTTATAAATGTTAAAAAGTGAGCCAGGTGTGTGGCATATACCTGTGATCCCAGCATGAGGGAGGCCGAGGCAAGAGGACTGCCTTGAGTTCGAGCCATCCTGGGCTCCATAGTAAGTTGAAGACGAGCCTTAACCACACCGTGAGGCCCCTTCTCCGGGGGAAAAAAAAAGTAAAACCTGTTTCCCACAGAAGTTACTGATGGGTATTTGATTTAATCTTCCACTTGTAAGTGTTACAATGAGCCCCTGAACTGCCTTTCTAAACTTCATATTTGTGAACCTATACAAGCGTTTCTGTAAAACTCAAAGGTCAAAGCACAATTTCAGTGTCAAGTTAAAGTCACATATTGAATGATTCCATTGAGAGCAGCACAAAAGCTTCCTGAAATGAGCTTATGCAGAAAGGATTTAGTGGTCCACAGGACCATGAGGGGTGCACCACATAGTATGGGGTGCACAGCGTCCAGGGCTGGAAATACCATCTTTCAGTGTCGGGGTTTAAGACATGCTCAGCCTCCACACAACACAGCTCCAAGCTCCAGGCCACAGCACTTCCAATCTCGCACCCACACCCCACCAAACCCTAGGGGAGGAGCCCCCGCCCCATCTTCCCAGCATACCCCGCGCAGCGGGCGTGTCCTGCCAGTGTCTATCACATCACTCCTGCGGGGCCCAGGCTCAGCCTGCAGGAAAGGGCGGGGAGAGGAGCGAGGGAGGCCCAGGGGTCCGCGCCGCGCCTGCTGCCTGCGCTCTAGCGACAGGCCGCCCCCACGGGCCATGGCTAGAAGGGATGGGGCGTTCAGGTAACACTTCGGAGCGAGACGGAGTGGAGCAAATGCACTTGGCCTGCTCCTCCACTCTGCAGAGCTAAAATCTCTGGACATCCGTGGAACAAACCCAAGAAGACTTGAAAAGTAGAAAAGCCTCGGTGGGGGCTGGGAACAGGTCAGCAGAGGACACTTGCATAGCATGTACAAGACCACGGGTTCGATCCCAGGCACTGAGACTCCGGGGACACAGCCTGATGGGTGAGACAGTGATTTCTGTATCTCTTGGCCTAGACTTGAAGCTAAAGACGGGCTGCGACAGGAATGCCCACAGGAGCACACACAGACACGCACCCCACACGCCGCAGGCAGGGAAGCAGGAAGGAGGACATCTAGCCACACAAAGGACTTTTAATCTGCACCTACCTTATTCCAGCTAAACACCACGAGGGAAAAGCCAACCCTGTTCTTATCTCCACCGACAAAGGCTGGGTGGCACCCCCCCCCCCCCGGTCTGGCTCTGACGAAACACCCTTCTCCAACACCTGGCTGAGCTATCAGAAAAGACCAAGCAGGAAGCCAGGGCTTTATCCCACCTGTAGGAATAAGGCTCCTCACCCCAAGGCCCAGCGAGGCTCTGCGGGGATCCTGGACTACCACTCGGACAGCCCTGAGGAGGCGCCCTTCCTCCCTGAGTTGGGGGTCCCAGGAGACTGCATGGAAGCCAAACTATCACTACCCCCCCATGATAACAAGGCCTCCCACCTGCTTATCAATCACCCTCACCTGTGAGGAGAGGCGGGGGGGGGGTGGATCCCTGGAAGAGCCGGAGCTCCTCTCTCAACATGGTCAAAGGAGGCCAACTGGCCTGGGGCCTTCACCCCGGCCACCAGCCACTGGCCACTGGTAGCGAGATTGACTCCCCACACGCCAGCCAGAGCAGGCAAGCCAAGCAGGAGACTTCAGGAAGATCCAGGAAACACACAGTAGGCAAAGAGAGATCCCCATGTCTCAGAGAAACCAGAGCCCTCAATTTGAGCGAGAAAACAACAGGCACAAAGACAGGACAGACACAGGGAGCTCTGATAAAGCTTTTTAAGTGGTCACATTTAAATGTTTCAGTAAGTCATTAGATTGGAAGAGATGAGGAAAGAGAAATCTCAGCAAGGAAATGGAATAGAGGAAAAAGAAGCAACTTTTACAACTAAAAAAAAAAAATCAAAACTTTAAAAAAACTGAACAGATAGGGGCCAGAGATTTAGCTCAGTGGTTCCAGCGCCTGACTTGCAAGTGCAAGGTCCTGAGTTCGATCCCAGAGACCACATAGAATGCTGGGTGTGACAACTCACGCCCACCAGCCATCAATACCACATACCACAGTGCCGGGCGTGGTGGCTCACACCTGTAATCCCAGCACTCGGGAGACAGAGGCAGGAGGATTGCTGAGTTCGAGGCTTGCCTGGGCTATATAGTGAGCTCAGGGCCAGCCTGAACTACAAAGTGAGACCCTGTCTCAAAAAAAAAAAAAAAACTGAACAGATAGATGGAAGGTAAATGAATCCTTGTTAAGGAAAATTTCCTACTCTGAAAAAGAGTAAGAAAATAAACTGAGGAAGGAAGAAGGAACAAAATGTCAGAAATGTATGAAACTATGACAAAAGACCTAACATCCATGCAGTCAGAATCCATGAAAAAGATAACGGAGATGTGACAACTGAAGACTGAAACTGTTCCAAATCTGGCAAAAGGCAACAGAGGCAAGAAGACACTTTAGCTTCTGCCTTCCTGATACAGGTGTCATGGTGTGTTAGTTACGGCAAGCGCAGGTTTGGTATAAGAGTAAGTTCAGGTGCACCTGCTTTTCCATTCTCCCTTCCATCTTCCATCCTTAGAGGATACAGCAAAAAAAAACCTTCATCGGATATAGGCCCTCTCAGCCTTGTAAGAACTAAACCTTTGGTCTTTATAAATAATACAGTCTCAGGTATTCTGTTATAGTGACTGAAAATGGCCTAAGATAGTGACTATAATACAGAGTAAGAATCAACTATTTTACAAAGCTAGTTAAATTTCCCCTTAATTTATCCTCTAACCAATTTATTTTGTGGAATAATCTCCATATTTTAAAATGCAGCTTTGTCATTGGAAAATAAAAGGCAGCCAGTGTGGAGAGAGCCTATCACAATCGACTCACTGAAAACACTTCCTGAATTCCTTCTTCTCCCAAGGCAGCCCACTGGAGCAGTGGGGGTGGAACACAAATGACGCTTCCTGTCCAGCGCTTCAGTCTCAGGAGCGCTGAGCCCAGCCACAAAAGATGACAGGGCCTAATACAACTGGGTGGACAGAAGGCTAAGCCCTTCTCAAAAACATCTTTCTAGGATTCAGACTTCATAGAAAGGAGTAAGAAGCAAGAAAAATAAATGCAGAGGTAGAACTCAGAGCTGAGAGTTATCATGAATGACAAGGAACATACAGATTTTGGGGCAGCTGTTTGGCCCCCTACTTTTTTGCAGAGTATTTGAAACTTGCTTTGGACCATTTTTACTGACATCACAGAGGACTAAGACTTTCACTGGTATTTTTAAGACAATGGAACTGAGGAACAGGAGGGAAGACATGGGGGAAAGAAGGCAAGCAAAGAAATGAATTTTTAAAAATAAAATTAGAACTTACATCTAGAAGACAGAAATAAAAATGGAAACATAAAAAGCAGGAAACAATACATAACCCTTAGCTGATGGTGATTTTTACCTCATTTTGTCTGGTGTGGCAGTCGTACAGTCCAAAGACCACGTTTCCCTTTCCATCCTGCAAAAGAAATGCCCACATGCCATCGTTTAGGGAGTTAGCCAGTCTTAGAACAAGCACTTGATTACAGTCTCCCTGTGCACATCCGAAAGGGACAGGACCTGACTCCGCTCCTCAATGGGGTCACGGAGCGAAAGGGCCCGGACACCACGCAGCGCAGCAAGTTAGCGACCCCTTGGCCAAGGTCAACGAGTCAGGCTTTTTGTGACTCCAATTGTATCTTTACACCAATAGATGTGGTAGGTAATGGATCGCCCCTGATATCCTCACATTTAAAACTCCCACTATCCTTGGCTGCACTTTTATAACTTCTTTTCACTAAAAGTGGGGAAAAGCACCATAAAGCAACTGCGAAGCACAGTGGCCATTGGAAATAGTCATCTGTCCCTATTTTAGTAAATTTACCAGTAAAACTAAATTTTTTCTAGAATGCTTAACATCGAATATGCTGTTAATGTCTCAAAAAAAATCCTAGAACATCCAATTCTGAATAAACAATCATATCTACCATGTTCTCAGACAAAAATTTAATAATTAATTAAGTTTAAATATCTTGACATTTTCCCTCTGGAATATGAAGTTGTTTCATGTATTCAAAATTTTTGAACTTTCAGATATGCAGTGTTAATCTCATTTTAGAAAGAAGGGCCTGTGTTCATTCCCCAATACTGAGGAAAGAGAAAGTCAGAAACAGAGAGAAAGAGACAGGAACAGAGAGACAGAGGAGAGGGAAAAATATTCGTAAGACTGAATTTCAGTCACTAGTCAACATCGCACACAAAAACCAGTGTTAAAGACTAAAGGTTTAGAATGGAATTCTGGAAAAGGATAGTACAAATGACTAAAATAGTAAGTTTTATGTTCTATATATTTTACCACAATAAAAAGAACATAAACATACCTTATAGGTATAAATAATATTTCCATTTCTTTCTACATTTAATAGACGTAAGCTCTCATCGTTGGTTTCTAAGACATCTGAAATAAGAAAACAGCAAGTTAACACTTGGAAGAAGTTTTAAAATTTACCTAACAAATATACTATCAGGGAATGAAGTACAATACATGCTGATGCTTCAGTTATGCAGTTCGGGCCCAGGCAGCCCCACCTTGGGCTGTAGCTGTCAGAACAGCCGTGACCCTCGGCCCTGACACCCAGACCTCGGGGTGACCTCGGGGTGACCTCGGGAAGCCTTTGAGATGCCGGCAAGGCTGTGGACTTGGGTCCCCGATCTGCTTGCTTCCTGCCACCCCCTGGAAAGGTGCCCTGGGTGAAGGATCGAGGGATTGGCACAAATGAGTGGGCCCTCCTCTCACCATCCACATCCTCCTCCCAAAGGTGCCCACAGTTGTGTCACCGGGAGCAGAATGGCAAGGGGGAGGGCACAGAGTGTGTCTGCTGTCTGAACCTGCCATCCTCTCGCCCTGGCAGCGGCAGCTGTGGCGGGTCTCTGCTGCAAGCCCCTAAGGCAGGCTCTGGGCAGCAAGTGTGGTTCCCAGGTGGGCACAGGACTGCCCCGTTGTGCTTGGGCCTGGCATCGCTTCAGGAGGGCAGCATCTGCCAGGCCTTCTAAGCAGGCACATATTTGGGTCCCAGAAGGCACACAAGTTTGCCATGAGCAGCTAATTGACCCCTGTATTTATTATAAATTGTATTTCTTATCTAGTCCTCTAAATCTTGTGTGCTCTTAACAGAGCTCCACCTACTGTGAGGATTAATGTTGAGACCAAGTCCCACCGAGACAATCTCTCAGGACACGACATGATCTTAAAGTCGAACCGAGGGGTTTATTACCCAGCTGGGGGGGGGGGGGGTCATCCCTCCATGTGGAAGAAGGCACCGAATTAGACTAAGCTATAATATTTAAAGGCAAAATCTACTACCCCCCACCTGTTATCAGGAGGTTTCTATGCAGGAGCGATTAGATCACTCTATTGTTAGAGTGCAGGAACGACTCTCTACAGAAGCCAGTAGCAATGACTAGATCGCTGGTTACTATAGAATAGTGTGTTCTAAAAACATGCAATCTGCAGCTGTGCACATCGGTTGGGTGGACAGTTCCCAGAGAGACAAGTTCCAGGTTCACAGGGAGGTTACAGGACACAAAGTGGAGGTTTAAAAGAAAAAAAGAATGTTTTTATGTCAAGTAGGGTCTCACAATTGCTACATGACATAACTTTTTCTTTCTATTATTAGTCTTCCTGTGCCCTTAACTTAAACTATGCATCTGACACAGCGTCTATTTGTGCTTCTTCCATTAGACTGAGAGTCTCAGTCTTTTAATTGGCTACATAGTGCACTTATTACATTTACTGTAATTTCTATTGTATCACAATATACATGTATGTTGGGCAAGATACATGTCTGTAGTACTGTGACTCGTAGTAGCTGAAAATACCATCAGGAGAAGAATGAATAAATCACAGTGTATCCAGACAATGGAACACACTAATGACGAGAACAAATTAACCTGTAACAACACCCACAAATAACTGAGCAAAAGAAGCCCAGAGCCTACCCCACAAACACCAAAAATGTGACAGTGATCCCATCTGCATACAAGTTTCAATCTTGTCATCCATGTTGTAGATACGGGGCCGCCGGGAAGGACGTGAGGCCTTTCTGGGTGCTGTGAATGTTCCCTTCCTGCTGTGGGGGCTACTGACATGGGGCGCTCTGCTCTGTGAAAATTCACTGGGCCGCACATGCCACTCGTGTGTTTCTCTACATGAAAGCCACATGCTGAGGAAGGACAGAAAGATTCTTTACACCGACTATTTAACTTACAAAAAAACCGAAAGTCTTCATCTAAAATTTTTAGGCTAGTCCAAATTCTGCAGTTGAAAGATGCAGCATTGATGACTGAGTACAAGGTTGATGATTTTCACTAACTGGGGAGAAAAGTATCTTTTCACGATTTCCTCAAAAGCAATGCAAAATTAAACAATTGCTTAACTAGTCATTTTTTCCACATGTACATAGTGGTTTAAGATGGTAAATGTTATTCTGTTGATTATGACATAAGAAAAACGTATACAAAATATCCTATGACCCTGACCAAAATTTAGCTTGGATTCCTAACAAAAAGCAAATTGTAGGGCCAGAGATTTAGCTCAGTGGTTCCGGCGCCTGTCTCCCAAGTGCAAGGTCCTGAGTTCGATCCCCGGTAACCACATACAATGCTGGGCATGGTGATTCATGCCCACCAGCAATCAATACCACATACCACAGTGCCGGGCATGGTGGCTCACTCCTATAATCCCAGCACTCGGGAGGCAGAGGCAGGATTGCTGAGTTCGAGGCTTGCCTGGTCTACATAGTGAGCTCAGGGCCAGCCTGAACTACAAAGCGAGACCCTGTCTCAAAAAAAAAAAAAAAAAAAAGCAAATTGTGTTTGCGAGCCGGCCCCTGCCCTGGAGCTGGGAGCACCAGGTATGTTCTGAGGGGAGCAGGCCTAGGCCTGGGATGCTCCTCCCGCCCTTCTCAGTGGCAGCTGTATGTGAAGCTCTGAGGTGGGCAAAGGCCAGGGCAGTGGGTGCATCCGTGAGGATCAATTTCTCAGTATAACCTAAGCTGTTGGACATACTTGGCACTGATTTTAAAACATAAGGATAATCACTGGGTCTCTCTGCATCTCCCTGCTGAAGAGCGGCTCAGGGGTGCCAGTAGTGGGCCCTGCGGGGAGCAGTGGGGCTCCTGCTGGGAGATACTGGGTCACCGTCACGCAGAGAGACATGACCTGCTCATCCCAGCCTAGAAAAAGGCAAACAAGACAACAAGCCAAGTGCCCTGTGTCACGACCACGGAAAAAACAGATAATTACTCCCAAATCCTCCTTTTTAAATATCTGAAGAGCATTTCAGTGAGTCCCCTCCACCCTGCACTTAGAACTTGTGGAATGCAATGTGTCAACATGAAAAAGTATTTCTTTCTTTCAAGATTATGAGGAAGCTGGAACAGACCTTCACATGAGCACACTTCAAAGCTTTCAGCTGAGATAAGGAACTCCTTTTCAGGAAGTCTTGCCTAAAAAAACATCTAATTGTCTTGAAAAAAAAAAACACTTTGTTTTCAAATCACTAAAAAATATTCAACAAATGCAGGTGATAACAAATTCATGTTCACATACATATTTATTCCATAAAACACTAGCTTTCAACTCTTGCTGTGGTAGAAAGATCAAAGGAACTTGCAAAAAAAAAAAAACGCTGGTCTCCAAGCCCCTGCCAAGACATGCTTATTTTATAGGATGGTGTGAGGCCCGCTTTAGAGTTTTCAGTTCAAGTGATTCCAGTGTGCAGTGAAGTTAAGAACCAACAAACTAGATATTTATGTTATATATAAAGCAACCTTTTATTTATGTTATGTGTAAAGGCTAACACCACGAGGACCAGTGTATGATAGAAACTCTGTGGGCAAAGTTTAAAGAAATAAAAAATAGGGCTGGAGGGTTAGCTCAGTGGTTCCGGCGCCTGCCTCGCAAGCACAAGGTCCTGAGTTCAATTCCGGTAACCACATACAATGCTGGGCGGGGAGACTCACGCCCACCAACAATCAATACCGCATACCACAGTGCCAGGGGAGATGGCTCACGCCTGTCATCCCAGCACTCAGGAGGCAGAGACAGGAGGATTGCTGAGTTCAAGGCTTGCCTGGGCTCCATAGTGAGCTCAGAGCCAGCCTGAACTACAAAGGGAGACCCTGTCTCAAAAAAAAAAAAAGAAAGAAAGAAAAAATAATGTTTTCCAGGGTACCCTACCCCTGCAGTCAAGCACATGGTTCATGCTTCAAGGACATTTAAAATGGACACAGAGGGCCACGCTGGAAATCCAGAGACCCGCATCTCACCACACACTGTCAGCCTTCCCCTGGAGTAACCGCCCGGGGTGACACACCCTTTGCAAAGGAGAACTCTCTTCCTCTTTGCTTATTCATCCTGACTCTTCCTTCTCCCGCTAGTCATCTCTGGAAAGCCCAGGGAAGGAAGTGTAGCAATGTCAAATAAGGAAATGTGGTTTAGTGCTGCAGTCTGTGTGCTCAGTGTCATGAGAAAAAGTAAGGCAGCATTTAGATGGGCAAGATAGTTGCCTAAGTAAACCCACTAAAGAAAGAAAGGTATGCAGATGAGCGCGGGATCCAAAATCTCTGGGTGTGCCCAACACCAGCCAGTTTTCTAGACAGACTTGTCCATATCAGTCTATTCCTTGGCAAACAAAAATGATGTCACTTTTCAGGAAGATGTTGGCCAAATGTATAAATGTTATTCCAACTGCTGTGAGATATAAAGCAAATAAAGAATTTGCCTTTCCAGTGACAATGCTTTGGGGAGATGCAGCCTTACACAAAAATGTGAATTACTTCCCAATACCCAGAGGACAAAGGTGATGAAATATGATGATACTGATGAAATTCTTAATCTGTAAATAATTCACAGGAGGGAATCCTCGGGCTCAATATCCCCAGGCATTATAATTCCTTAATCTATGAAATAAATACAATGTGACACATTGCACGTTATGAATAAAATGAGACTAATAAGAATGGCGTTAAGAAGTAATAAAATTTGTTCAGAAGCAATAAAAGAGGCTTAAAACAGGAAGCTAGGAAGTAAGGGAGAGAAAAGAAACAGGACCAACAGTGGCAAGAGAATGACCAGGACAGCCCCGCCCCGGCCGTCCGGGCTACGCACAAGTCTCGCTCTCCAGTCAGTCCCTGACAGGGATGTGTGATTATATCAGAAAGATGAATCCATTCGGTGTATCAAATCCAAGACTAATTAAAGCAGATGAAAGATACAGAAGAAAACACCCACGTTCTTTCCAGAACTGTACACAGAGGGTCCTCAAATTACAACGTCCCAATTTACAATTTCCTTTAGACTTCACAAGACAAACTCGATAGCAAGCATGCTCTGGGTCGGTCTTTCCCTGGGCCGCATGATGCCGTGGGACCCTCACTCGAGGGGGGAAGCAGCAGTGGTCCACCGCTCACAGGCAGCAGCACAATGCTGAGTGAGCAGCCCATGTGCTCCAGGGCTCAGGGTTGCTGAGCTGTGACACTCAGCAGGAAGGCAGGCTGGATGCGTTTTCTTTCTTACATAGTGTGGGTTGAACTCAGGGTCTTCACCAAGCCCTTTTTTAAAATTCAGAGACAAAGTCTTACTATAATCTTCCCGTCTCAGCCTCTTAAGAGTGCTTGGATTTCTTAAATGCATTTTCCTTTCTTTTTTTGGCGGGCAAGGTACCCGGAATTGAACTCAAGGCTTCATGCTTGCCAGGCAGACACTGAGCCACTAAGCCACATCACCAGCCCTTAAATGCATTTTCACATCACTCTATTTTGATATAGTTATGATGGTTTATTGGGCACTGAGTGACAGGGGGTCAGAAAAGCACTGACTGATGACAAACCCAGAAACCATCTGATGTTACCTCTGAGGAAAAGGGGCACCACTGCTTGGAGCTGCGTGTCTACAGCTGGCTGCACAATTCGCTATTTCCCCAGCGATCTGTTTATTTTTGTGAGAACTTAGTAAGCACCACTAAGAAAGCATCTACTGCATTTGCTGATGTAAAACTACCAAAGCTGCAGACCTAGAAAGCAAGTGTGTAGATGGGAGACATTGCCTTCATAAGTCCATCATTTCTATTTGAAAAGCTGAGAGTTGGTAAGTAAAGTTGGGCTAGAAATAAGATGGACTCACAGCTTTCCCAACAGTGCAGTAAATTGTAGCAGAAGAGAGATGACCTGTGACTTTTCTTTCTTTTGTGCTACCACCTACGTGTGACTTAAGGGGTAACAATTCTCTTCGTGTGTCTGGGCTCGGAGTCTCAGCAAGGCACCACGAGAGAGCAAACTACTGCAGCATCAGAAAGCCAGAGCTCCTATTAAACTCTGCCTTCCGAGAACCCACAATACATTTGGGGTTTTTTGATCGACCCTCAATGTACAAGTTTATAATTCTTCACAGATGAAAGATATGAGGAGGCCAAAAATCCAACTGGGTGGCGCACAGCTTTGCAATGGCAACCCGCAGTCCTGAGACACAAGACTGGCATTTCACACTTCTCTAACTCTTCACTCACAGATACCTTTAGCCTCTCAGCAAACAAAGGCCCGCATCCAGGGAAAGGACTGTGTGGTGGAAAACAGCCCAGGCTGCCTGTGAGACAGGCCAGAGCCTTCGTACATTCTCTTTGGCCGCACTAGTAATGACACCGGCAGCAAACTCAACAGGAAGCTACACAGACACACGCGATTTGCATGATACCTGCCAAGACCAGGAAACATGAGAATAATTCCGCTAGAGCACGAGATACGAAGTAGCAAAAGATAATGTTCACCAGCCCATAGGAAAAGGGTAATTTGATACTTGGCTCCAAAATATAAGTCTACCATATTTAAGGAAAATCAAACATGGAAATGGAAAGGAAAGGAAAAAGGAAAAGGAAAAGGGTAAGAAAAGCACACAGGAGGGACAGTTCCCTGAGACAAGGTGGGACCAGAAGCATCACTGCTTTGAAACTGACGTTGCTTTATTATTTACAGTAGACTCTTTAAAAGGAAAAAAGAAACACTGGGAAACTGCAGGTCCGCTCTTTGTACCGATTGGCCAGCCCTATCCACCGGAGGGTTTCTGTGGCAGGTGAAACCCACAGCCCCAGGGCAGGGCCCTGGTGCCGCCCTAACTCCGTCACCCAGGAGCGTGTCTCACAGCTACAGCAAACTTCTTAAGTAGAAAAAGAAAAAAAAAAAAAAAGGTGAGAAATCACAGTTCCCCCTTCTTCAAAGCAGAGCAGTGCTGGGAAGGCCCCCCAAGTCACAATCAAGATGAAACAGGCGAGGATAGATGTTCATACGGTGCTTTCCGTGTCCCACGAGTCATCCTTCGGCTCGCACCCTGAAGCATCCCTGAGCCCCGGCCGGCGAACCCACCTTCGCGCCCCGAGGGTCGGGCCGGACCGCGCGCCCCCAAATGCCCCGCTGCACGAGCGACCCGCGGCCCTGCGCCCCAGCCGCACGCGTGGTACGGGGAGCCTGGCGCCGCCCCGGGGCGCGGTGGACGCTCACCCCGCGACACGGGGGCCCCACGCAGCCCGGCGCCCGCCCGGCCCAGCGCCCGCACCTGCGCCGCCGCCGCCCCTCGCCTCCCGCAGCGCGGGGAGCGCGTCCTCCGCGAGGTCGAAGTCGGTCACCAGGCGCAGCGCCATCCCGGCCGGCCGGCCGCCACCCCCTCCGCCGGCGCCGCCCTCCGCTTCCTCTGCCCGCCTCCAGCCGCGCTTTCGGTTCTGCTCGGAGGAAGGGGAACGGGCGGGCCAGGGGGGCGGGGCACCGGGACATGATCTCTCGCCCCGGGTGACCCGGCGGTGCGGGTGGACCCCTGAGGTGCGAGGTGGTCACGGCAGCAAGGCGACCCCGCTCCGGCCGTCGCGGGCAGCTGGGGAGCCCCGCGCTCTCCCGCGTGTCCAGGGCACGCGGCGGTGCTGGGGGCGTGAGGGACGCGGCCGAGAGGTTACCGGCGGCACAGACGGGCCTGGGCCTGCGCACCCCTCGCCGCCCGGGGACCCCCTCTCTCTCCGGGCGCCTGTCTTCCTGGGAGCCTCTCCACTCCCCTCTCCACGTCCGTGCTGAGCTTTCTCCGCCTGGCTCTCTGCCCCTCCGTCCCCCGCTGCCAAGCTCACTGCACCCCGCCAGATCGGCTCCCCTGAACCCCAGTGCCCGTGAGGGTCTCCCTAAGACCGAGAGGTCCCTTGGCGGAGCCCTGCAGGCAGCTCCCGTCCCGGGGCGAAACGCTGCCCTCACCCAGCCCTTCCCTTCCTGCCCGGAGCTCGGCTTTCCCCCTCCTCGCCCTGGAAGCCCCGGCCCCGCCCGCCGCCTTCCCGCCTCCTCCGGCTGCGGCCGCGGCGGCTTCCCCAGCCCTGCTCTGTGCGGGGCGCTGACTCCCGGACGCCTCAGTGGACGGACCGCCGCCTTGCCGGGTGAGAACGGACCGCGAGGCTTGGGACAGTCCCTCGGCCCCCTGCAGAGCCCCTCACAGCACCGCGGAAGAGGCTCCCAGGTCCGGAGGGACGAGGAGCGCAGCCGTGGGCTGAAGGCGGCTTCCGAGATAGGTTCTGAACCGCAGCTCCGCAGGCACCCGAAGCACCCCCTACCGTGCAGGGTCCCGCTGTCCACTCGGCACCTAAGCAGACCGTTTTAGCCAGACTGTCAGATGCCTTAGCCTCACTGTGGTTTGAAAACTACCCTCAACAAACATAAAGTCTGGATTTTCCCCAGATGTGTGTTTCTCCGAGGGAGGCGGTGGCTGGTTTCAGGTAGAACTCATCTACTCCTTGCCATATGCACAGGAAAATACCCCCACTTGTAATTTGCGTGGAGCTTTAAGAGAAATCGAATGCCAACATCTGCTATGAATAAAAGGGAAGTCTCTTGTCCTGGTTTATAACTCCATGTCCCCCCAGTGCCTCCAATGCTCAGGCATGGGGCTCTGGGGAGGCGGCTGGACTGTGGGAGTGTGGCCCTGGATTAAGAGTGCCGGCTGGACTCAGAGCACTGATTGGTTCAGCACCCTTCTGGGCGGGGACAGTGGGACAGCCCACCTGGGTTTTGAGTGGCACCAACCAATAGGCTTGTAGCCTGAATGGCCGAATAAAGAAAGGGAAGCTCACTGCTGCTGCTCTGCTGCCTCCTGCCTGCCCTGCCATAGACTTTCTCTTCTGCCAGCTCCCTCTGCCGTGCTGCCCTGCCTTGAAGTCAGCTGGCTACGGACTGAAACAGCCACAACCCAAGAACCCAAAGCAAACCTGTCCTCCTTTAACTTGGAATGTCCCCTCTTTTGTCCCAGCAATAAGAAAGTAACTAAGGCAGACTGGCGGTGTGCCTTAGTAGCCCTTGGAACTGGTTTATGGGAGGAGCTGGAGAAGAAGCCCTGGAATGCTGTAAACCGAGCCTGATGGGAGCTTGCAGTCAGAGCTCAGGCCAGAGTGTTGTTGACTGTAACTGAGTCAGAAAAGAGCAGGCTGAAGAGGTTTTAGTTGGGAAGGACTCCACTGGCCCATAGACTCCTGACCAGATGTGTTATGCTCTGGCGGAAAAGGAGTCTGCATTTTGCTCCTGTCCTGAGTCATTGCAGGAGACAGACATTAAGTGCAGCAGACTAATTAACCCAGTGGGAGAAACTTCCAGGCAGTCAAACCCTGCCAGGCTGCTGTTGGGGGCTTTTAGCCGGCTGTACATGAGAACCAAGAGCAAACAGCCCAGCAGAATGACTTAAATCATTCCAGAAAAGACCACTAGAGTTGCAAAGATGGAACAGAGGAGAACTTGGTTGCTGAAGTATTAGCAATAAAGAGCCAGGTCTTTGAAAGACGGCAACAGAAGGGATGGCCTGAAGGTCGAAAGAACCAGGAGGACTCCACCCTTTGCAGCCTCAAAATCCAGAAGGTAAAAGCATTTGCTTCGAGAAGAGAATCCCAGAACACCATGCAGAATGGCAGCAACCTAGGAGATTTGTTCCTCGAGGTTGGGTTCATGGTGCCCAGAAATGCAGGCCCTTGAGCCCTACAGCAAAGAGAAGAGGAAGCCTGGCTACTGCTTCAGCTGGCAGAGGACTTTGGTGTCATCCATGTGGTGCTGGTTTTGGGTACATGCAGAGTGCAAGAGTTGTGTAGTCAGGAAAGGCCTCTGCCCAGACTTCAGAAGGTCAGGGAGGCCCAGTGGTGCCCCTGAGAGAGCAGTATGTGAAGCTGTGAGTGTGAGGCCAGAAGCACAATGGAGACCCTAGAAGGCTGGAGGAGCCAGGAATGTGTACTGTCTGAGGAAAACTGCAAATGGTGGGCAAAGCTGGCACATGAGAGAGGTGGTGAGGGCCCCAACCACCAACAGTGCCATAGGGTGGAGCCACCCAATTCCTTTGGAGTTCATATCTTGCCACGGATTGCTCTAGATGCTAGCCATGGTACTGTTTGTCCTGCTGGATTTCAAGTCTTGCTTTGGTCCCATTCCTTTTTAGTCCTCTGTTTGTACCTTTTGGAATGAGAATGTGTTTCATTTCCATTCCATTTGTGTAGGAGTTCAACAGCTAAGATTTTCCCTTAAATCTGAGAGGAGAATTTTTTTTTTTTTGCTTTTTTTTTTTTGCTTTTTGAGACAGGGTTTCGCTTTGTAGTTCAGGCTGGCCCTGCGCTCACTATGGTGCCCAGGCAAGCCGCTGCGAACTCAGCAATCCTCCTGTCTCTGCCTCCCGAGTGCTGGGATGACAGGCATGAGCCACCACGTCCGGCATTGTGGTATGCGGTGTTGATTGTTGGTGGCGTGTCTCCACGCCCAGCATTCTATGTGGTTACCGGGGATCGAGCTCGGGACCTTGCGCTTGCGAGGCAGGCGCCAGAACCACTGAGCTAACCCTCCGGCCCAAGAGGAGAATTTTGATTTGGATTTTTCAGCAGTGCTGAAATTGTTAGGACTTTGGCATCTCTTAGTGTTGAACTAAATGTATATTGCATAAAGGGATCCACATAAGTCTTATAGTGAGTGAGGTGGAACATTATAGACTGTATCTAGATGCCCCCCCAAAGCCTCGTGCACTCATAGTTGGGGCTTTCTGGAGGTAGCTGGATCATGAATGTGAGATAACTGGATAGCCCACTTACTGGTTTAACATACTTCTGGGTGAGGATGATGGGAAGGCCCACCTTGGTTGTGGACGGCACCAACCAGTAGGCTTGCGACCTGGTAGAAATAAGAAGGGAAAGGGATGTTCACTTCTTGCTACCTCCTGCCTGCCACACCATGAACTGTTTCTCCTCTGTGATGCCCCGGGTTGTGTTGCCCTGCCTTGCAACCAACCAGCTATGGACTGAAACCTGTACAATGTGTGAACTAAAATAAACCTTTCCTTTTTAATTTGTGGGTATTGGGTATTTTCTCCCAGCAATGAGAAAATAAAATACCACTGAATCCAGGAAATACTACTACCACTAATATTTCCTATCAAATGAACAGTATTGCTTTTGTCATATACAGAAATGTCCTCACCTGCTAATTTTAAAAGTTTACTAAATTTCCCTTTTTTATTTTTATAGATAACTTCTATTTTTTTTTTCAAGAAACCCTGATTTTTATAGCCAAGCAATGATATGAAAATTTTCTTCAAAGGAAATTTAAGTTAAAAACACAAAGTGAGAAACACTAGTCAGCTTAGCAGAAAGATGTGGCCAAAATCATCATGCTGCTAGATGAGTGACTGAACTTTTGAGATTAGAAAAGAAACTAGTGAATAGTTATGTATTGGCTTCAATTTTGTGGAGCGATAATAGAAGTATGCTGTTGGGGAACTGTTCCATGCTACGGAAGACAGAACTGTCCTGTCTTTACTTACAAAGCTGTCCTATAGAGTCATAAACTCTAGAGATGGCTTTCAAATGAAGTAGGAATATTTCTGCTTCTTGGGAGTTTTAAGAATATAGTCATATCTCTTAAAATCAGAGCATGAAAAGATTGGAGACTTAAAGATCTCACAATTAAGGTCCTGCCCAAAAAGATGCTGTTGGAAAGTAGTGAATGGCCAAGATGTAGGTTCTTTAAGTGACTTTCAGCCCAAAGTTTCTAGTTACCCAAACATCACCTTGATTGGAGTGGAATCCTGGGACCATGTGGAGAAATCACAGATCTTGTCTTTTATGGTTTTCCAAAAATAGATTAGGTCTTCTTATAAGTTTATCTTAAGTTTTTGGATTTGAAGAAGATGGAAATCAGAATGTAGGTTGAATGAATCACTTATATATGGAAGATAGTTTGTTAAGCAGAGATGTCAAAATTAAGAGTTCTATTCTTAATCAAGAATGAGTTTCTGAAAGTGAAAAAAATACAATTTTATTTTTAGAATGCTCTGCTTAACAAAGTCTAACCTAAATGCTACACTGTAAAGTGTCTAAGGAAAACACTAACGATCTTAAGATTGAAATTTGCATTTAGTGGAACAATAAACTCATGTTGAAAATGAAAATAAATAGAAGTGAATCAATTAAAATCCAAAGCATGCCTTTTGGGAGCTTGGTCTTTGAAAAAGAAGTCAACAATTTTTTTTCTTGAAATTCATAAAAGTATTTAAAACCAATTAAAGCTAAATGTTGCATAATAAGTAAGGTTCCTCTTCACTTTCCAGAAAGTAATGGTTATATACTTTGTACCAAAGATGTAACAGCACTTAGAGTGAGGTGGCTTCTTATGTAGATACTAAGAAGGTTGTTTTTCTCTATAGCAATTTATTTTTAAGAGAAATATTTAATAAATTTTAAAGAAATAGGAACTTAAAGTAGTAGTCACTATGACTTCCCAAATCCATTTTCACCAGCTAGATGGAAACAGCTCTTCTTGCCAGTCATTGATTTGGAGATGGATACATGTGTTGGTTAGAACTAGGTTCACCAGAGTTAATGAACACTCAGATTAACAGTAAACTAAACACACACATTTTATTCTTTCACCCACTTGGAAGAAAGTAGTCCAAAGCTCATAAGGCAGGTTCCTGAATTCATCAGGACATAGTTCTTTCCTACTTTTTGTTCCACCAGTTCTTGAGTATACTTTGCCCTTGTGGTCCAAGATGACTACCAAAGCTTCAGTCATCACGTTTTCACTCTAGAAGTCAAAGTAGAAGAGGGATAAAAGGAAGATAATGCCTCTTTTTCAAGGATATTTCCCAGAAGTTCTACAGAGCATTTCTGCTTATATTTTTTCTTACTAGAATTTAGTCACTTGCAAAATATAGGCTTAAGGACATATAATGAGTGATAGTCTCAGATAAAAGGACAAAATCACTGAGGAAGATGGAAGAATAACTGTTCAGAAACACCCAGGGATCTCTTTCATGGGCTGAAACCCAGTTTGGGTCAGGGAGGACCTGCCGTGTCATTTCTGCAGCCAGCCCTACCTCTGGTTCTTCTGATAACCTGCATACATTTCCCTATTGTTTAAACAATATTGAGTTTTCCAGGATCTCAAGATTAGGGGTGATCGTTTCAAAATTTCAAATTAGGCCAAAGAACACTATGATTTGTTTGAACACTTATCAGGATTCATCATCCCACATTTGATGTTGTTTATATTGAGATAAAATGAGACACCATCAAGGGCGCAGACGTCAGGGGAAAGCCCAGGTAAGCAAAGGGTGAATTCTAGAGCCCCCGTGATGTAAGAAGCTCTGGATACGATCAGCCCCAACTCTGTCAGCAGCCTTTTCAGGTACCAGAGTCCACAGAGGTCCTTGATCGTGCAAGCCTGTTTCAGTTAGGGTTTCTGTCACTTGTTGGGGATCCACCAATTTAATGAGCAGTCGACGGGCGTCTTATTACAGGGTGGATCTGGTGCAGCCCGCAGGGGTCACACAGCACAGCACACAGAGCAGCACACTCACGGCTGGTGGGATGCAACACTTGGACTAGCAAGGGTCTACTTCCCAGCAGGGCCTCTGCCCTGTGTCGCTGCCTCGCACTCCCCGTAGAGAAGTGAGCCCGGGGCAGGCTGGGTAGGAAAGGGGGTGGGTAGCTGCGGAGACACCCAGAGCTAAAGACTGAGGGTCCCGAGAGAAGCCTCACCTCAGTTTGAACACTGAGCTCAAAAGTTGGAGCCAGACCACAGACCTTCAGGTCTCATAGCAAATGACAGAGGCTCAGTACACTGTAAGAAAGAGACATTAAGGAGAAAGATTGACTGAACCTGGATTTCTAGAAAGCTGAGCTCAGCAAAGATTAAAATGCTGAGGCTATGGAAGACTTACAAGTACAGGCCAAGAAAAGACGTGAATATCTGTCTTCAAGATCTCTGGGTCCTGCACATGGCAGCCTGAGAAGCAGAGTCCAGCTGCTTCATGCTTTAAGGGCGCATTGTTCTCTTCCTTTCTCTGTTAGTGTCTCAGATGCTGAATTTCAAGCCTCTGTTGACTTGTTGCAAAACAGACCTGCCTCCCAGACACAGGACACAAGACGTAGAGGTGTATAAAAGTCATCTAAAAATATATAGCACAAGACAGTGACCCTAATAACATAAATGTGCATCCTCAGTCCAGATGCACCTATTTACCTACATTCAAATTTTTCAGTGTTTTATTATTGTGATCCCAGGAGTAATACTAGAGCCCTATACAACTGGAGCTGGAAAAAGGTGGGATCTTTTGAGGAATTTTTTTTTTTTGAGACAGGGTCTGGCTTTGTAGTTCAGGCTGACCCTGAGCTCGCTATGTAGCCCAGGCAAGCCTCGAATTCAGCAATCCTCCTGCCTCTGCCTCCCAAGTGTTGGGATTACAGGCGTGAGCCACCACACCCGGCACTGTGGTATGTGGTATTGATTGCTGGTGGGTGTGAGTCACCACGCCCAAACTGTATGTGGTTACCGGGATCGAACTCAGGACCTTGCGCTTGGGAGGTAGACACCGAAACCACTGAGCCAAATCTCTGGCCCCTTGAGGAAATTTTTTAAACCACAGATGTTCAAAGTGGATAATCCCCAAACTGCCGATTATAAATTCTGTTCTGACCAGGGTGTTTGACAGTCATTTCATAGTAGCTGGCATTTATGCCCTAAAAAAATGAAAATAAAGCCCACTGACATTCTATGTATTCATTTGTCTGATTAAAATGTTTAAAAGCAGAAAATATAGTCCTATTTCTTGCCAGTTACAAATGGAATTCCAAAAACTGTGCCAACTATTAACAACAGTTACCTCTGGAGAATATGATGATGTGAAATTTTTTTTTTTTTTTTTTTTTTTGCTTTTTGGAGACAGGGTCTTGCTTTGTAGTTCAGGCTGGCCCTGAGCTCACTATGGTGCCCAGGCAAGCCACCGCGAACTCAGCAATCCTCCCGTCTCTGCCTCCCGAGTGCTGGGATTACAGGCGTGAGCCACCACGCCCAGCATTATATGTGGTAACCGGGGATCGAACTCAG
>PVIC010016438.1:0-33918 GCA_004025085.1 Thryonomys swinderianus | reverse complement strand
GGGCCGGAGGGTTAGCTCAGTGGTTCCGGCGCCTGCCTTGCAAGCGCAAGGTCCTGAGTTCAATCCCCGGAAACCACATACAATGCTGGGCGTGGAGACTCATGCCCACCAGCAATCAACACCGCATGCCACAATGCCGGGCGTGGTGGCTCACGCCTGTAATCCCAGCACTTGGGAGGCAGAGACAGGAGGATTGCTGAGTTCCCGGCGGCTTGCCTGGGCACCATAGTGAGCTCAGGGCCAGCCTGAACTACAAAGCGAGACCCTGTCTCCAAAAAGCAAAAAAAAAAAAAAAAAAAAAAAAAAAAAAAAAAAAGAGATATTTTATTAGATATATTGTCAAAGCAAAAGGAAAGATTGAGTTGGAATGTTTTGCTGATTGCTCTGATTGGAACACTTGCAAAATATCCCTAAATTTCAGTTTCTTTCCTATAAGAAGAAGCTAAAAATTCCTAATGTAAAGGTTTTTCTAAAGACTTTAAATTACATAAAGCATGCACAGCATGATACTTAAAACAAGATAAGCCCTCAAGAAATACTCATCAGTGTAGTATTTGGTCTTATTACTACATCTTCACTAGTGTGAAGCAGAAGACAGAATGATCTTTTACCCAGCACAATGAGTCTGGTTGTCAGGAGCAATGGATTTGGTGATAGTGGATCTTGGGGGAGGAAGTTGTCATAGTCCTCAAAAAACTGAGAGACAGAGATAGACAGACACAGACATAGGCAGAGAGGTGGCAGCTAAATAAGGTTGAGGAAAGACTGGCAGGAGCAACTCCAGGAAGGCCAGATGGGCCTGTTTCAAGACTCCAGACTCAAGCGTGGCAGTCACGTCACAAACCATTCTTGACAGGCTCTGAAGTGGCATGGGCAGTAATAAGAGATCATCCCTATCCATACTCTCTCTCTCTCTCTCTCTCTCTCTCTTCCTCCCTCCCTCCCTCTTCCTCTCTCTCTCTCTCTCTCTCTCTCTCTCTCTCTCTCTCTCTCTCTCTGTCTCCCCATCCTCCCTCCCTCCCTCCTTCCCTCACTCTCTCTCTCTCTTTTTTTCTTCACTGAGGACTGAGTCCAGGGCTTCAGCCCTTTTATTATTTTATTTTGAGATGCAGTCTTGCTACATCACTAAACTGCTCAGAGTGGGCTTGAACTTGCACTTTTCCTGCCTCCCGGAGTGTTGAGATTACCACTGTGCACTTCACTCAGCAAACATTATTTCTCATTTAGGTACCATTTTCTCACAGCTCATTGGACATGTCTTCTACTAAGGATACAGTTTGATGAGTTTTGGCAAATGTTATGCACCTGTGAAAGTGCCATGGCAATTAAAATATAGATTATCTCTGTTAATTCAGAACCCCTTTTCTTTCTCCTCCTCGGGCTACTTCCTCTTTTCACTGCTCAGACAGCCACATTCTCTTTCTAATGCCATAATTCTGCCAGTTCTGGTGCTTGCTTAGGAGGGGCTCATATATGTACTTTATGTGTCTGGCTTCTTGCATTAAATTGAATGTTTTTAAGATCATTCATGACACTGGCTGTGTGAATAGCTTCCTCCTTCTTATTACTAATATTCATTTGTATGATTTTTATCTGGTACGAGATGTCCATTTGGATTTCTGTGCCTCTCACAAATAAGGCAACTCCAGACATTTAGGAATAAGCCTTTGTGGATGTATGTTTTATCTCCATGGATATATGTTACTTCAAAACTGTTCCAAAAGAAAACAAGGGGACAGGTCTCTGCATACTCAACTTAACCACTCACTGACTGGAGGCTGTCTTGGCTGAGGCAGGGTCTCTATTGTGGAGGAAACTATCTGAGAGAAATTCAGCTGTAAACCTAGCATCCAAGACCTCTAAATGAGGAAATGAGAGCCTTGGTCTGCAGAGCATCGGTGGTTTATCACAGCACCCACTATATCTGTTTAAGAAACGTTTTGCTCAAAGGTCGTATTTTTTACTATATTTTCTTCGAGAAGTTTTATGGTTCTGATGTTCACTTTGTCTGCAGGTTCCATCTCAAATTTATTTTTGTATATGAAGTAAGCAGTTGAAGTTCAAAAAAATTTTTTAACCTACAGATTTTCAATTGTTGCAGCACCAGTTGTTGAAAAGACTCTCCTTTGGCTATTGAATTCCCTGAAGCCTTTGTTGAAAATCAATTGACCACATATGTATGGACCTATTTTTGGACACTATTCTGTTTCATTGATCTATTTATCCTTACAGGAGGCAATTTTGAACAAAATCTAGCAGGCACAGTGTAACCCTTTGTGATCAGTAAAGTAATTTGTAGTGTAGGGAAGGAAAGACAGGAGCCTTCAGGCTGGAAGCTTATTTAGGTAGATGTAGATAATAATGGGACGTAATATTTAAAACTTGAGTTTGATCTATGCTTAGAGTCGGCTGGGCTATGTGTAGTTGCAAACTCACTCTAAAACATCAGGAACTGAACCTAATGGAAATGTATTTCTTGCTCACATCCCTGCCTGATGTGATGTAAGTAGTCCTTCTGGGCAGCTCTTCTCCAAGCAGTGACTGGCTGCTTTCATTTTGGATCTTTGCCACCCAAGTTTGATGTTCTCCATGGCCACATGTCTGAGGAAGGTAGAGCATGAGGACTTTGTTACATCTAGCCTAAACATGCTCACATTATTTCCATTCATAACTAACTCTAATGCCCAGTTATATGACCCAAGCTAACTATAAGGATTGCTGGAAAATGTAGTCTTTGGAAAACATGAGTCTCATCTCCCTGCCACTGGTAATCCTAGGAAGAAGAGAGATTAGACAAGTTAGACTTTGCTAACTTTCATGTAGGACACTTTATAGTCAGGGTGTTGAATACATGAGTGCTAGAGCTAGGTTCTTCCATATTCAACCCATCCCTGCCGCTCACTACATGGGTGGCTATAAGCGTGCCATATGCAATCATGCTACCACAGGTTCTTGTTCTTACATTGCAATTGTCAATAAAATTTTAGGGCTTACTGTCAGAATTTAAAGAACATACATCTTTTAACATAATGTTAGACATAGAATAAACATATAAATAGTAGATCTTACTATATCCTACTATAAGCATTTCTTGGAGTTCAGATCTGAGGAAGCAAATCCAGTCCAGCTTCTCCCACTCTACAGGAGCTCCTTCCACATTCCCAGGAACTATCTGAGCGATCAGAACAGCAAAACCTGAATAGCTCATCATCCCCTCTCCCTGTCTCTGAGCCTCACATCACTTGACATTTCACAGCGTAGCTTCCTGGGAACAACCAGAGTCCATCCTCAGCAGACTCTCACAGTGGTTCTTAGTCTTGAGCATCTAGGAGTGGAGGCCTTTTGAGGCTTTCTCTTTCCCTTCATCTTTACCAAAGATAAGTTCTTCCATTTAATGATGTTCTTCCCTGATGCCAGCCAACAAAACCCACAATATTTAAACAAGAAGGAAAATGAGAGAAGATTTAGTGTTTCTTTACTGAATATACCAGGAAAGTGTTTGCAGTTGCGTTAGTCTGGATCCAAAATGACCCTAAAAATGTTTTCAAAGATGGGCTTTTTGGAAAGTAACTGGAACATTATACTCATCAGTGAATTAATCCACTGATGAGTTCATAGCTGAATGTGACTTTAGGAGTAGGGCCTGGCCATGAGAAGCAGATCACTAGGGTGTGACCTGAAAAGATACATTCTTGACAGTGGTCTGCACATCTCTCTCTCCCTCTCTCCCTCCCCCTCCCTCTTTCCCTCCCTCCCTCCCTCTCTCCCTTCCTTCCTGGTTACTATTTCATGAGTAGTTATGCTCAATCATTTTTTTTTTTTTGCCATGTTGTTTCTGTCCTAGAGCCAACCAACCATGGACAGACAACCTCTGAAATCAAATGCCAAAATTAACCTGTTGAATATTTTGCCTCAATGATGGAAGATGACTTTACTGCTTTACACGCTAGGAGTGGAAGTGGAAGATGATGGTGGGGGATGGGACAAAACAGACATCACAGCTAGGCATTACAACTGATAATGCTTTATTGCACAAAAAAGGTTTAGGAGGGTTTTTTGTTGTTGTTGTTGTTTTTGTGTGTTTTTCCTTTTTGGTCATTGTTCTGTTAGCAAAGTGACAGCTGAGATCTCATCACTTTCAGTTTATTTTTTATTTTTCACCCAACTGGAAGCCAATAAAGGTAGCCATAAGTCAAAAGAAATGGAACTGAGATGGAGTCATTGAACCCTGCTCTGAATTGTTACATTGGCAACTTCCTTCCCTGAAGGTGTTTCATGAATGGCTCCTAGGGCTCCAGGCTTAGCAAAGGGGACTGACCAGAGACCCAGTCCTGGAGGGACCACGCGGGACTGGGAATGGGGCTAGTAAAGTAAATGCTTATTTCCCACTCCAGGAAACCCTGACAGCATTCTATTTTAAGGCATTTTCTGGCAGGGAACATTTATCTTTGAGTGACTTCTAAAGTTCTTTTAGCCGTGGGAAGGCTGAACTAGAGATGGCTGAGCGATTAGCTACTAGGGTGATAAGCACTCTAGAAGTTTCAAGGGAGAAAGCTAAAGATAGCAAATTCCACAAGCTGTACTGATCATCAAAATGCTAGGGGAGGCGACTCACATTTACATGGCTTCATTCATCTTCCAGAGTATAGCCAGTCATATTTCTATTGCCAGCCATATGCTTGGTGAGGTTTTACAGTTGGGGTGTGTCCTAATGTATTTCTCTACACTGTATGAAATTCTTTTGGAGCCCATGAAATAGCCACATACACTTAATCCCAGGCTTTTACAGAGATCCATAAATGTCATTAGTTTGCAAAGCTCTCCTCAGTTCTGCCAGTGGTGGTCAGTATTATGGCAATGAAGTCTCTGTAGCTAGCTGTTTAGTAAGTCAGTGTTTTAAAGAAGTAGTTTATTAAGTCTGTGCTATTCACCCATGATTTTGATTCTTAGGAGGTATACTGAATCATCATCACATGATCAGGTCCAACAGAGTATAAATTGTTTCTATGATCCAATTTTCTCTCTATGTCAAGAATTTATCAGACCAGTCTTCCTAAAGTTTCACCATGCAGGTATTTTCAGCAGATCAACAGAGACTTCCTGTTGCCTGGATGGTGGTGTCTACATTCCTTATCTTGTTGTCATATGATCTATCAATATTTTCAGGTGTTGGAATATTAGAGAGATGAGGGATGAAGTCCCAAAGATTTATTTGTTACACATAAGGAAGTAGTGTCAGAACTGTAGGGAACAGGGAACGGGAACATAACTAGAACCTCTACAGTTAAGTTCTGATCTCCTGTGAGCCTGACAGCACAAGGAGAATTAACATATAGATAGAAATGAGCTATAGAAGAAGCTGAGCTTGGGCCTGATCCATGCTACTCTGGGCAGCAAAGATGAAAGACCCAAGCTTGCCACACTTTTATTCAGTACATTGGACATAAGGAAGGTAACATGTCACTCAGAGGCCAGAATATAACAAGTGATTCAGAGGACAGTGGGTTCATACATCCTAGACCAATGAAGAATTATGTTAATGCAGGTCCTAAGGTATCTTCAGATGGTGTAGTTCTGCCCTGTAGCATCATAGCATGTGGGACCACTTGGGTCACTGTTGTTATAAGAGACAAAAATAGATTCATCTATAGACCTGCTATAGCTATCTTTTAGGCAGGAAAACTAGGCCTAATCATTGTTTTAATGTAAAATTTTCCCCAAAATTATATAGGATTGTTCCCACCATTCTATTCTCCAGGGTATGTTAGTTTAACTATTGCCTCAAAGTTTAGTCCTACTCTGTCTTGAATAATTTCTGGCAGTCCCAGAACACAGTCTTCTCCCATCCATTGGCCTCCTGTAGTATCTGCAGCACACCTGACTCACTTTATCCAGGCTGTCTTAGATTTTTTTCCCTCCATATATACTTTCTGTTCTCACCCTCTGGCCTATGGATGCCTGTTCATTGGTGATGAGCCTCACCCATCTTCTCTTCAACTCTGCCCATCTCTATTTTCTGCCTTGCTTATGTGCATGAGTACATGTGTCTTACCTTGAGTGCTAAACCAGTGACAGGTATAAGAATTTCCACAGCCCATGGCAGAGAAGATTCCTTTGAAACTTAGGAAGAACATATGCACACTTAAGCTACACTTAGGCATAGCACAGAAATCAAGAGGCTTCAGTACAGGGACATCAAAATTGAGCTAAAATTTGATTTTTACACGATTAGTAAGAGTAAGCCAAGTATGGTGGGATGTGCTTCCAATCCTAGCACCTAGGAGCCTAAGGCAGGAGGATCACAAGTTCAAGCCCATTCAGAACAACTTAGCAAGATTCTGTTTCAAAATAAAAAATAAAAAGGCATTGGAATGTAACTCAGTGTGAAGCCCTGGGTTCAGTCTCAAATATCAAATACACATGCACATGCACAAACACACACAGAGCCACACAAATAATACAGTGAAACTTGGCTAAGGAAGGACAGAGAGCATTGAAGAGAACATTGAGGTGCTTCAGGGAGCCTTGTGTAGCTGGAGGAAAGCCACACAGCAGAATGTGGAAGAGATGAAACAAAATGTATAGCAGGAGACAGATCACAAAAGAGTAGTGTACAGAACTTAGCGATTTCAACTTGATTCTGGATAGTTTTGTTTTAGACAGTAAAAAGAAAACCCATGCCAATCTTCACATGATTAATTTTATTTTATATACCACTAGAATACTATGCAAAAGAATGATGTGGATCTATTTAAATTCATCTGACAATCTCCAACATAATTTAAATGGAAAGCAGTCATGTAAGATGTTATCTTTTTATATCATGTTTATATAACATACATTTGTCTTCATAGAGAAATTTGTGGCGCTAATAATAGGATCCAAGGGGGTGGTTTAGGATGAGTAAAAGGTACATTTCATAAAATAACTCTTTTATTTCAATGACAAAAGTTGTTCTTTACCCTCTGGTAACATTCACAATTTTAAACTTGTATCTGTATTACATTGACTACAAGGGGAAAAATCTTAGTTAAAAAAAAATCAATACATCTTTATACCCTAGAACCACTGGGCCCTTTTGAAAGGTTTTAAATAAAGAAATAACATAATCACATTTCAGAAGATCCTTGGGCAGCAGAAATGTGAAGGGAGTGAAAAGGCAGGGAGACCAGTGGCTGATGGAGACTATTGCAGAAAGCCAGGGAGAGGGGTCGGTGTGGGCATTGAAGAGCAGGTCAGGTGGGGACGGAAAGTGAACTCTGAGTGCCTAAGAGTCCCAGGACATGTGTGTGAGAAGGGCTGTGCCTGACTGCTGTGTTTGCCTTGCTGTTGCATCTGGTGCTGCTGTCAGTATAGGAGAAAGGGAAAAGAAGTAAGTTTTGGGACATGTCAAACATAAGAAATGAGTATTATTTGACTAGGGGGACTAGTGATTCTTGTTGATGACATCCAAGAATTGCTTTTTGAGTTTTATACCAATAACTTGAGCATCCAGGGTGTTCACCGAATCCAATATCTATCTCACCTTTCAGACTGCAAAGCCCAGTTTCTAGGCCAGGGATGGCAAACCTTTTAGAGACTGAGTGCCCAAACTGAACCTAAACCCACTTACTCATCACAAAGTGACAGCACTGCAGTTAAGTGTGAACACTGAAGTTTTGGCTTAGAGCAAACAGCTCTTCCACTTGGCTTGCATGTTGACAGAGGGATCTGCATGCCCACTACAGCACATTATAGGTTTACCACCATTGCTCTCCATGGTGTGACCCTGGGGACAGGAAACCCAAAGGCTTGTCCCATGTACTCTGCTCACATTGGATAGGGAAAGAAGTTTTGTACCTTAAGATCTTAAATCGAGGCCTTGGGGATCTTGCCACACAGTTGTTGAACTCACTGAGGAAAGATACCTTAGATCCCATCTTATCGAGCAGTTTTCAGAGTACCTAGCAACCTAGATCACCCCTTTCTTCAGGCTCACAAGAGGCAGACATGAAAAAAGGGTAGACTAGGGGAGGGGAAGTGGCTGGAAGGCTTTGGTCAAAGGATAGGATTTGGCCTGAAATACCTAATTCTTTGATTGTAATTTAGTTTTGCAGATGCAAATTAAGTACCTCACATCCTTACGTTTGTAATTGACAAAAGTCACATACATTTATGTATAAAACAAGATGTTTTGATCAATGTGTACAAAGTAGAAGCATGACTCAATCAAGCTATTGGCTGTGTCCCTTTATATAAGTATTTATCATTTTTTTATAATGAAAACATTTAATATGTATTCTTCTAGCAGTTTTCAATAATGCAGTAATTGTTAGTAACTGGAATCACTGTGCTTCACAGTAGATTGCCTGCACTTATTTACCTTGTCGACCTAAACTTTAGTATCCTCTGACCAGTTTGACTGTGCTCGACTTAACAAATGTTTTTCTAAAGGTTGGTTGGAGGTGGTGTGAAACTTTTAAGGTTATATCATAAGCATTTACAAGTAGAAGATAACTGAGTAAAATATGCACACAATGCATTAGCCTTGGTGTTTTTCTTTTTGCACACTTATATGTTTCCAAAAAATATGAGAAGAAGAAAGCTAACTAGTTTTCTGGGGAATTTACTATAAGATCAGTGGCTCACTGCAGCTCTGCCCATTTCTTTACTGTTCATGCCCGTTCTACACTGAAGTCTGTGTGTTTGCTGGGTTTGTACAGTGGTCACCATCTCACTCAGGGACGCAAGTTGTGCATCATTACTTAATAAGCATTTATTGATCACTTCTGGGCCTGTTGGCAGAATTGGATTAGATCCAGGTGCTCTCCCCTTTTGCCCAGTGGTAATTTTTCACTGTTGTTTCCTGGGAGAAGGTGAAGGAATATATTCTCTTTGCTAATAGTAATGACAATGGAAATGTTCCTTTTTATCCCAAGTGTCAGGATACTTAAGCTCAACTGTTTTTCTTTTGTTTTTTTGGGGGGGTGGGGGGGGGTTGTGCAGTAAGCAGTATCATTCACGCTTTTTTTGTAGCTGTCTCTTGCTGCTTTTTTTTTTTTTTTTTTTTTTTTTTTTTTTTTTTTTTTTTTTTTTTTTTTTTTTTTTTTTTTTTTTTTTTTTTTTTTTTTTTGCTTTTTGAGACAGGGTCTCACGTTGTAGTTCAGGCTGGCCCTGAGCTCACTATGGTGCCCAGGCAAGCCACCGCGAACTCAGCAGTCCTCCTGTCTCTGCCTCCCGAGTGCTGTCTCCTGCTGCTTTTATATGTAGAGAGAGCTTTTAAGCTTAAAAAAAATGTTTACCAGACTGTAAATTTAGCTCATTGGTTCTAGTACCTGTGTAGTAAGCACTAGGTCCTGAGTTCGATCCCTGATAACCACATACAACAGTACTGAGCACGGTGACTCACACCCATCAGCAATCAGTAGCATATACCACGATGCCAGGCATGGTGTCTCACACCTGTAATCCCAGCACTCAGAAGGCAGAGGCAGGTGGATTGCTGAGTTTGAGGCTTGCCTGGGCTACATAGTGAGCTCAGGGCCAGCATGAACTACAAAGCAAGACTCTGTCTGGAAAAAAGTTTACCTTTCTGTGTTAAAAAAAAATGAAAAGACTTTAGGAATAAATTTTAAATCTTTTTTTAATTGAATTCTTTATTGGTATAATTTATATACATCTCACAATCACACATAACATTGGGGAATTTGTACCAATATATGACACAAGTCAATTCTCATTTTTACCCATATCCCCACCCACCCACAACTCCCCACCCCCTAAATATATGCTCTTTTACTTTCTTTCAGATCATATTTATTCCTTCCCCTCATTACATTCCCACACCAAATTTCCTTTAGAAATTTCCCATTCTATAAAAACTGTCATACTTTCTAGAACTCATTTGCATCTACAGGTGCTCATATCAAAGAAAAGATCTGGTATTTGCCTATCTGTGATCTATTTATTTCAATTTTAAATCTTTTTAAAAAATTTGAGTTTATTGGTACATTTTTGGAATATATCATCACATTCTTCATTGAGGCATTGTACCTGTACATGATATATCTGGATTCTTATTTTCCCACTCCACTGCCCTCCCTTCAACCACCTAGCACCACTATATGCATAAGCTTTGTTTCTGTTTTTTCCTTTTTACCATCGAATTTTTTCTTTTCTTTCTTTGTTTTCCCCAGATCTCACCCAGTTCCCTTTTCTCTTTGAACATTTTGTCCTTGAACTTATTTCCTTTTCTCTTTGAACAATACTTATCATACTTTCTAGATCCCATTTACACCTCTAGTTTTTCACACTAGAGAAACAATATGGTATTTACACATCTATGTCCTATTAACTTATGAGTATAGCCTCATGGTGCATCTGTTTAGCTATAAATGTCTCAACCCTGTCATTCTTTATGGCTGAGTGATACTCCATTTTATAAACACACACACATACACACACATCTTTATCAAAAACTTAAAAACAGAATTAGCACGTAATTTAGGAATTCCATTTCTAGAGGTATACCCCAAAGAACTGAAGATAGAGTTTCAAAAAGATATCTATACAGTAATGTTTGCAGAAGCATTATTCACAATAGCCAAAAGGTCAAAGAAACTCAAGTGTCCGTGAGTTGATTAGTATGTAAACTAAACATGACATGTTCCATTTATGACATGTTCATGACATCTTTATCCAGTCTCTGGTTGATGGTCATTTGGGATGCTTCCAAAATTTAGCTATTACAAACTGTGCTGCTATAAACATGGATGTACATATTTTATTGTAGTATGATGCTTCCATTTCTTTTGTCAATATACCCAGCAGAGAAATAACAGAGTCAGGAGGGATCCCTAAATTTTTTTTTTCTGTACCAGGGATCAAACTCTGGTGCTTGTGCATCCGAGGTTGGCACAGTACCACTTGAGCTAAATCTCCAGCTCAGGGATCCCTAATTTTTTGAGAAATCTCCAAACTGATCTCCATAGTAGCTGTGCCAGTCTACATTCCCACCAGCAGGGACCTGCCCTGGACCCGTCTTTGAGTAGAATCAACCCAAGAAAATGTAGCAACCTGCCTTGGACATGTATTCAAATTTTAAATCTGAATGACAGAGCTAAATAATTGTGACCTACATTACTCCCTCCTGAGGGCAGAAAGGCCTTGCCTGACATCAAGGCTTCTCATGGACTCTGCTAACACCAGTGCCCTCTTTTTCCCTTCAAAATGTTTGTTATTGCAAAGTAGAAACAATGCTTCCTAAAAATAGAATTATGGATTTAAAAGGTTGAAAGCTTTGGGGAGATACTGCATCCCCTTTTCACTTTGTATCATTTTGTCTTAAATTGACGTCTTTCTCACATCCCTGAAATTCTACCTGTCCAACCCAACCTCTGGCTTATTGCTATACAAAAAAAAGAAAGCCTTGAATTAGCAATCACAGTTCCTGAATTCTGAGCAGTTTCCTTAACTTACTGAACTTTCGTTATTTGATGTAACAGTTTTATCATAATTAAGGCATTTCCATATGGGGAGCAACTTGTAAGTGGTCAGCAAGGCCATATCTGGGAGAAAGATGTTTATCTAAATGTACAATGCTGTTGTTGATTATTATCATGCCTGAAATCCAGCAACGCTGTGAGCTGGCACATTCACATCAGAGTAGATGATTGGAGCAGGGCTCAGCTGCCGCAAAGGTGATGTGTAGGAGGATCCCGGAGCTGCCACTTCAGCTCCCAGAAGCTTCTCTTTTTTGTTCTGATCACTTCAATCATATTTAATTGTGTAGCTCAGAATTATGAAGTATATATTCACATTGCTTTGCAAGTGATCTGTAGAACTTTTCCGACTTGGAAATCTAAAACTGTTCATTCAACTGCAGTCCCATTGTCCCTCTCCTCAGTCCCTGGTAACTCTAATTGAGTTTTCCATTTCTGTGAATTTGACTACTCAAGATATTAGTGGAAGAACATCTTTTCATCAGTACTTATTAGCCTAATGCCTCAGGGTTGGTCCATATTGTAGCCTGTGTTCAATTTATTTTCCTTCTTCAAGTTGAGTAATATTCTGTCACCTGAACATGTCATGTTTAGTTTACATACTGGTCAACTCTTGGACACTTGAGTTTCTTTGACGTTTTGGCTATTGTGAATAGTGCTTCTGCAAACATTACTGTATAGATATCTCTTCGAAACTCTATATTCAGTTCTTTGCGGTATACCTCTAGAAGTAGAATTGCTAAATTACGTGCTAATTCTGTTTTTAAGTTTTTGAGAAACTGCTGTCCTCCGTTCTGCAGAATCTAAGCTATTTTACATTCTCATAAACATTTCCACATAAGGTTTACAAGTTCTTCACATTCTCCCCAGCATTTTTCATTTAGTTTTGGATAGTAGCCATCTTAATGACTAAAGGGCCCCTCAACTTTTTTTGTTGCTTGATTCTTAAAAAAAGCTAAAGATCACCACATTTTTTTAATTTGAAAAATGAAAGAAAAAGAAGTATCAGATAAACAGAAAAATGACCTGCTAGAAAACAGAAATAAAACTAGGATGTGAAAGGTTTTTCTCTCTGAATCTCAGAAAAAGAATGTGAACAGTTATATACTTCATAAAAAGAGTTTTTAAAAAATATTTGAAATGATTTTTAAACAGAATGGGTAGAAGATAATGCTGAACGTATCACTGATACAGTGATGGAAAATATGAGAGAAAAAATATAAAAACAATGCTAATTATAGGAAAATCAGAGCAAAAACAGGACAGAAGAAAATTAATGAAATATGTTAGGGTAATTTGCTAAAGGATAAGAGAGAAAAGATTTACTGTCCAGCACAAATGAC
The DNA here is from genome assembly GCA_004025085.1 of Thryonomys swinderianus. Lineage (NCBI taxonomy): Eukaryota > Metazoa > Chordata > Mammalia > Rodentia > Thryonomyidae > Thryonomys > Thryonomys swinderianus. The sequence continues at coordinate 21,095 of PVIC010016438.1, read as the reverse complement.
AAAACATCATCCATACATTCTATGATACACGCACATATTGAATGCCACAGTATGCTCTGTAAACACATAAAATTAATATAAGTAAATTAAAATAAAAATGTTTTAGACATACAGGAAAAACATACTATTTCTGAAGGTTGTAGATTAATGGGAAAGTCTTAGGAATTTGCTGAAGAAGTTAACAATAAAAAAATCAGCATAAAAACAGGGCATCCATAAAGAATCATGACAAAGGGACTCAACATCTTAAGAGTAAAACTTTAAGATTTCAGTGTGAAATTTATTTTCAATTTAGGTTTCTCTGCCAGGTAGAACAATCTGGGAAGAGCAAGGATAGAGTACAGATACTTTCAGATAATGTTCTAAGAGGAGGACAATGAGGGAAGGGTCGGATCCTGGAAATAATTTCAACTCAAGAGAACAAGGAAAAAGATCCCAGAGTGACAGCTAGATTTTATTGACAGACATGGCTGAAAAGAAGGAGAGATTGGCTCCAAAGGGAGTTCAGCTAGGTGGGGAAAGAGAATTAACAGATATGTTATTACCTTTTGTCTTAGTTACTTTTTTCATTACTGAGACAAAATACCAGACGCGTACAGTTAAGAGAGAAGGGATATTTACCTCACAGTCTGTAGAGGTATCAGTCAATAATCAGCTGGTACCGAGGCTGGGTGGCTTGAAAGAGAGACATCTCGAAGAAAAGACAGAGCACAGAAGATAGAAGGTAGCAAAACAAAGGATGACCACAGATCTTTCTATCCTTCATATTTTATCCTGGGTACTCAGGGCAAGTGTGCTCATACCTTTAATCCTAGTACCCTTGATCCTAGCATTGCAACATGAACCAGTCCCAGGATCCAGCCACCTCTGGATCCGCCCCACCTACAACTACATGAGATTTTGGAGGGACATCTGGACACAAGCCATAACTCTCTCAATTCATTAGATATAAAGAAGCAGTAAAACTTATGCTTCATGAAGGAGAACAAAGCAAACATAAATTCCAGGAAAAAAATGTAAGTTGTAAGGAAAGGAAATATAACTACACTGGACCATTTGGTTATAGGAGTGTACCATTGTTGGGAAATGTCATTATACTGACACTATTGATTCCAGATATATTATTAGAGGAAGGAATTTAGACAAAGCATGAAGGATAGACATGATAGAATGGCATATAAATGATAACATCCTTTGTGCTCTAAAAGTACTTAAATGTTGCTGAGCCCAGGGTTTCCAAACCCTGCATCACTTGGAGCGGACCCATCCAGCCTGGCCTGGTTCTAGACCAAGACCCACTTTGTTCTCCCTGACCTGGAAGCAAATGAGACATGACAAAGAGACATGGAGTCAGTTTAACATGCAGGCACCCAGGGGACTCTCACCTCTAATAGGTAGAGGAGCCCCCACTGTCTGGCTCCTCTTGCCTTTATTCATCCAAACACAACCAGTCAAGGTAACACAAGATTCATCTTCTTTCCAATATACTTTACATACTCCAGTAAATGACTTAACCTCCACTGTTTTAACTTTTACTTAGAACCTGCAATATGCAATGACCCCTGAATGCAGCCTTTCTCCTTTGTGTTCATAGAAAAGGTCAGTTGGGCCTCAGTTCTCCTCTGTACTCTGGACACAAAAGGATTCAAGTTGGGGAGCAAACGTGAAGGAGAGGATAAAAGCACTCATAACACTCCATTCTCACAGGGTGGAGAATGTAAACAATCTTACCTACAAGAGATGGCAAAAGAGGTAAATATTAAACCAAGTTACAAGGAAAAACATATGTAAAAGTTCCAATCAATATAAAATATCTAAAATCAACAAATTAAATAATAACTGTTATTTAGTGGAAGGAAAGTAATGAGTGGAGAAATTAAAAACAAGAACATTGAAACAGAAGCAATTGCTACTGGGGACTGACAGAAGCTGGTATGGGATAAGGCAGGATTGTGACCATTCATATGTTGTTTCTTGACTAATTTTTTTTTTTTTTTTTTTTTTTTTTTTGCTTTTTGGAGACAGGGTCTTGCTTTGTAGTTCAGGCTGGCCCTGAGCTCACTATGGTGCCTAGGCAAGCCGCCGCGAACTCAGCAATCCTCCCGTCTCTGCCTCCCGAGTGCTGGGATTACAGGCATGAGCCACCAAGCCCAGCATTATATGTGGTAACCGGGGATCGAACTCAGGTCCTTACGCTTGCGAGGCAGGCGCCGGAACCACTGAGCTAACCCTCCGGCCCCACTCTTGACTAATTTTTAACAATCAGTGTAGGTTGCTTTGATTAAATATTTAGAATTAATAGACATATTAAAACTGATCTAATATAGCAAATGATGGAATGAAATAATTGTTTATAGAGAAAAACAGAAAACATCATTTGCTAAATACCTGAATAATGTACAGCATGTTCATAACTTCATAAGATATGTGTGCATGTGGAAAGACACTACCAGATAGCATTCATAAAAAAGGGATTGTGTGAAATTTGAATTATTCTCTCTGCAAAATTTAATATTTCTACACGGCTTTTTCAAGGATGTACTTCAATATTTGTGGGTTATTATTATACACAGCTGTTCCATCTTTTGGGAATATTTATGAAAATGTAATGTGACAGTGAATTACATGAGAAAATGACATCCTATAAATATTCTACTTTGGCACTAAGAAAGGTCACTTTGACTATAAAAGAGTTGCAATGAAAAGGGCCATTTATTTAGGCAATGCCATCCAGTTCCAAGACTTCACATGTGTAAATTATGGCTGAAAACATGGTTTATGCTTGTGGCAAATGGATTTTTTGTCACTGGATGAGTTGGCTTCATTGCTAGAAATTTGTACTTTCCTTTTAAGCAGATGCACTATTAGGAGACGAGATGAAGGCTCAGCTTTTAATGTGTGTTTCAAATGAAAGCAATCATTAAGAATAGCCCACTTGTATTGTCTGAGACTGCCAAAGTGAACTTTGTGGTTAATCTGCTCTTTTAGGTGGGTCCCAGCTAGGTTTTGATACCTGTACACCTGTGAGTGTCTCAACTTCCCCAGAGCTACTGATGTTTCCAAACCATGCAAGACAAGCTACTGCAGAAAAGAATTCTGGCTAGACTGTATTCTGTGTTGCTTGTATTTATTTGTTGATCTAAAGATGCTCAAAGTAGGGGAAGTTTTAACTCAGTTTCACAAGGTATAGCTCATGGAGTGGTACATATTATTGAAAGTGTTGACACAGGCTGGGTTTGCTGTCTTTATAAGGCTCTATTGATAAGACTGGTCATGGGCTGGCATCTGTGAACTGGTAGTTAACTCACTGTTGAAGACGTAGGGCCAGTCCACTGTACCTAGACTATTTGCACAAACATTGTGCTATATGCTAAATACCTCATTGCTTTGGGGAAATCTAGAAAAGGGATGCTTGCTAGGCAGAAGGTGCCTATATGACCACATCCCAGTAAATACACTGTCAAGTCTTTTGGGATCTGTAGGTAGAAGCCTTGCACGTAACACTGCATTTGTGGCTGTTGGAGGCAACAGGAATAAGGATTTCCTCTGCTTGTGTCCTGCCCTTTATGATCCAAATGTATATCCATCCTTCATGGCTGTAACACCTTCTAGCCCTGAGTAAAACTATGCAGTGACTTAGGTGACTGTGAAATCCTAAGGAGGAGATGATCTTTGAGATTTCTAAAATAGCAGGAAATAGAAACATTAAATAAATCATATTTTGCCGGGTGTGGTGGCTCACGCCTGTAATCCCAGCATTTGGGAGGCAGAGGCAGGAGGATTGCTGAGTTTGAGGCTTGCCTAGGCTACATAGTGAGCTCAGAGCCAGCCCAAACTACAAAGCGAGACCTTGTCTCAAAAAAAAAATACTGTTAAATAAATCATATTTCTTCTCTTATATCCCTCCCCCTCCATTTCCCCCAAAAGATCAAAATTTTGAGACTAATCCTCAAACATGGCCATTTTTTTTAAAAAAAAGAAAGCCCTAGATTTCAACCATCTTGCTGAGTGTGCTTCTACTGAGGTTTCCCTTTTCATGCAGCTACCTAATTTTATTCTTGAACAACTTCAAGATTTCATGTATTTCAGGAGAATTTAAATATAATGAAATTTTTAATGGTTCAACCAAGTCATAAAATTAAATAGATAAATAATGAATAATTAGGTGCATATAAGAATAATGTAGAGTTTCTCTTTTAACTCCCACCTGAAAATGCGTAGTCCCTTCAGTTTCTTGAGGATCTTTTGCCCAATTTGATTAGGTTTTTTTTTGAGACAGGGTCTCGCTTTGTAGTTCGGACTGGCCCTGAGCTCACTGTGTAGCCCAGGCAAGCCTCAAACCCAGCAATCCTCCTGCCTCTGCCTCCCTAGTGCTGGGATTACAGGCGTGAGCCACCATGCCTGGCACTGTGGTATGTGGTATTGATGGCTGGTGGGTGTGAATCTCCATGCCCAGCATTATGTGTGGTTACCGGAATCGAACTCAGGACCTTGCGCTTGCAAGGTAGGCGCCGGAACCACTGAGCTAAATCTCCGGCCCCAATTTGATTAGTTTTGAGGATGAGTAGGACCCTTCAGTGATGCTTCAGCCACGTTCTTCCTCTGCAACACTATCTTCCTAGGACTCATAGATTTCATACATTCTGTTTCCTCTGCCTGGGACTATTATACCTACTTTACCTTTTTTACTCATCCTTTAGTCTGTGGCCAAAAGCTGCTTTCTGAGGAACGTCTTTTTTTTTTTCAGTTGTGGATAGATATTTTTATCGTTGTCTGCATAGCACATAGCACCTATCACTTAGATGCTTCCTTGCTTGATGTCTCTTTGCTTGCTATGAGTTTAAAGAGAAAAGGATGATACACATCTCATTAACCATTACTCCCCTAGACATCATTACAGGACTGTGACTCATCAAAAAACAGAACAAAACCAAAACACAAACAGTTGAATAAAGAAGTGAAGAAAGCTCTTTGACCTCACAGTATTTGTCAGGGTCCGAAGTTGAACACCACTGCATAAGGTTGGACTAAATTGTTGTACTTAATTTGGAAGATGCTCCAGCATGAGCAGGGGAGTGAAGTACAAGGCAAGGAGGGGAAGGAAGCAAACCTGGGACTCGACCTGCCTGTGGTCTCTGAGAGACTGTAAGGAACAGGTCCCCAAATTGTTCTGAGGCATGAGGAATTCTTTCCTATTTTCTCTGGAAACTGTTCACTGGGTCATCACCTCCCTGGCACTTCCAATCACCTGAGGGCTTAGCAGGCTCCTGTGGCTAGAGAAGAGAAAGTGCTTATAACTGAGAGATATCAGCCACTGCTGGGGTGACCACAGCACCTGCCATGGTCCATGGTGAAACAGAATGAAAGCTATATTATTCCATATGGTGAAAAGAAAAGAAGAAAATAAAATTTTATCTGGATATTTTCAGTGACGTTATTGCTTGGTGTGTTTTAGGGGACACACAAAGACTTGAACTGCATGAGACCTTACTACACTATAGACATAGAATGGTAAGGGTAGGAAATCTCACAGTGGTATAGAGTTGGGAACTTTGAAAAGAGGCTCAGAAGGAACATCTCATCACAGACCTTCACTCTTTCCCATGGAATCTCATTTATCAGAAAGATTATTCAAGGTACTGAGTTTGATGCCCAGTACTGAGAAAAATAAAAAGGTTATTGACAGCAGCATTAATGCATTAATGTTAAACCTGTTCTTACATTAAACCTATTATGTAATTACTTAAATGATTTTCAGGAACCAGTTCCAGTAAGTGACCGATAACAGGTAGACTTTTATATAAGAGCAGCCCTGCCTTAAATAAGAAACTACAACATCCTAGAATAAAGAAAGGCTTGTTGAACACTGTCCCATAATCACTTCCTGTTTTGAGAACATCAGCATAAGAACCAAGTGAATGTTGCTCACTCCCGCGGATGTTCCATTAGTGTATGGTTATGTTGCTTTACCGGAACTGTTATGAAGACCACAGAAACCATGCGGAGCACCTGCATGTAACATTATGTCACTTCTGGGAAGAAGAGGGAAAAGAACAGCAAGTTAAAGCAAAGGGAGGAAATAGGGACTGTTCACTCTGTGAAGATAGGGGTGTTTGTCCCAGAAGAGCCCATTTGAGCTCATTATGGTTGGGAAGTGAGGGGAGGAAAAGCCAGCCATCATGGACAATCGCCCATGGGGCTCTGGATCAGCAGCTCTGCACTGTAGGTTTGTGGCTTGATGTGTCCTGGGTTAGTCAGTTCTCAGGGCTTCTACTGGATGCTGATGCAGGATGTTGAACCTGAGTTCCCAGGCAGGCAAACTTACCATCTTGGATCTCTGGCTACAACATGGCACTTCCTGTTGGCTTTTCTAATCCACCATCAGGAAGGAAAAGCAGCAGCTAGTGAGAAAGACTGTCCACCAGGCACAATATGAGGCATTCTCATATAACACCTCATGCGGCCTATGAGATAGATATTGTAAGTCCCTTTACAAAGGAGGAGATGAAGGCACAAAGAGATGAAGCAATTTTCTCCAAGTCGTCAGTCTAAGCAACAGCAGAGCCAAAGGCAGATGTGTGGTTCTAGCTCTCTGTGCTGTACTGGGTGACACAGGGAGGATAGTGGAGTGCTGCTACCCTCCTTTTCCACATTAGGACATGTGGAAGGCAACACTGAACATATCACAGCTGTGGCCCTTCCCCAGACTAACATGGGCCTTTGTGTTGGCATGGTACTGGTTCAACAGGCTTGTGCACAAGAAAGGAAGTAATTACAGGGCACATAGCCTTTTCCACAGAGTCCAACATTGCCTAAGATATTTTCTGCATAGCCCAAAACAAGATGGGTGATTTTGAAAATCAGTGTCTGTGGTTTTCTTGGTGCAGTGACCTGAGAGGGAAAAATAATATCATATCTATTTTACTTTGAAGACTTGTATGTTGTTTAGATTGGCCAAGATGATGAACCTTTTGCTTTTTCTCATCTAGGGGTAGGAGAAGGCTGAGAGACATCTTGTTGTTCTGTCATGTTGAGTCACAAGTTGTCACTTTGGCTGTGGAACTCATTTTATCTTAGGATCTCTTTGGGGTGTTAGCCTGTGAAAAGAATTGTAATTTTAGTGAAAGCATTCTCCCCTCTGTTCCATGAGATTCTTAGCTAAAGCTGTGAGCTAATTTGATTCTGAAGTGATATGGTATAAAGTTCATCTTGAGCTTTTACCCAACTCGGCGCACACTGACTATTTTTCACAGGCGCAGCTAATTTCCAGATAACATAGCAATCAGGGCCATAATAGGAAGGAGGGAAATTGACTTTGAAAGCCAATTCTAAGAGATGAACAGGAAAAAAGTTGGAAGTAGACAGATCCCAAAGGCAGGTGAATTAGACAGATAAATGGTATAATAATAGTAATAAGAATTTTAAAAAAATTAATGCCTAGGTTCCAGCCTCAGTTATAGTATGGGTGTATCTTTGGCATTGGGTTCTTTCAGACTTCCCAAAGTCTGAAAACCATGAAGCCTGAAAATATGCCATGGTGTCTCAAGGATTGTGATAGCCAAAGTAATTTTTAAAGGAAAAGGAAATTGTGCTCAACCACACAAAAATGGCAGGCAGCTTTAAGGTTTCATTGTGAGTAGCATCCGTCCTCACTGCCAGGGACAATCGGGCTGGAGCTCTTTGTTCAAGCAGCAGACGGATTAGAGAATGGTTCTTCTCATGCACAGGTGCTATTCTAGGTTCTGTCCTTTGTCCCCTCTATCACCTGGAGTACTGCCATATTCTGATCATTCCTTAAAAACCAAAACTTGAAAGTGGAGCCACTGAGGGTCCCCTCACATCACACATCATCACTTGCTGCATCATGCTGTTCACAGAAGTGCTATAGTGCGACACTGAGCTTGCTGAATGTCAGGTCAGACACTCAGATGACTGGCAGGCAAACAAGCAGTGCAGGCAGGCCATAAAACCTGAGATCATCCTTGACTCTGGCCAGAGCCAGTGACTGATGGCCCTCCACAACTAGGCAGGAACTGTTGAGTCCTTCCAGTGTAGCTGGATCCCATGCCTGTCAGACATCCTGGAAAATCCTATCTGACTGCTCTGCAAGGTGATGAATATGGAGGGGGTTTGTGCTCAGGAGCCTGCCTGAGTCCTCTCTGGTTAGCTGAATGATTTATTTTGCATACCATGAGGCTGGAAAGGTGCTCTTATCTGTCCCTCTGTGGACTTCTGGCTCTATTGAGTGGTGAGGGGCTCCATTCACTGTGCCATCACTCCAGGACACAAACACTTCAGATTTACCTGCTGACTTGTCCATGGCCCTTGGAGAGAGGCAGGTGTCACCTGAAGAGGTACGACATTCCCTCGCTGCTCCATTTATGTAATGATGAAAGTTGAACTTATTAATGGCCCAGAACAGAACACCTGAGAGTCCACACCTGTTTTCTGTAGGACTATGCTACTGTAAATTAAAAGCCACAAAGTAGATCCAGTCTGTGCAGGCGAGAAGCAGCTGAGTGTCATCTTCTCTCACTGCCAATGCAAAAGTCCTGGGTTTCACCTGAACGGTCTTGGGCCTCTGCCCACCCACCTGAGGATCATTTCACTGCCTCTTCAGTGAAGTATTGAGGCTAATCATATATTTTCCAACTCCTAATCTTTTCAGCTCCTCTCTTTAAATCAGAGATCTAAAGTCCAGAGGATCCCATAGCAACAGAGATAATATATCATTGAAACAGGCTGATGCAAGAGAAAATAGGAATACCAAGGACCCTGGCAAACTGGAAAGCAGGAGACCATCTGCAGAAAACACTTGCCACTCAGCTACAGCCAATTATTCCCATAAAAGAGCCTATGACAAAAAAATTCCAAGGAAAAAATGTAAACACCCCACATTTTATGAAATCCCTGGATTTTAAATACTGACAATAAATGTCATATCACTAAAACTCTGACACAGAAACGTCAATGGGTTCTAGGATTTGGGGATGCTATTTCTGACCGTTTCTCATAAGTAACTTCTTTCTATACCTTTGTGTCTCTATCTCACAGTCCCCTTTCCCCACATTTGTCTGATGCTTAGCATTACAAATGCATCTGTGTAGTGCTCGCTTCAGCAACACGTATACAAATGCATCTGTGTAGGGGCTCTGTTCCTACTGCAAGACACAGAGAGGTTGCACATGACCCGGAGTTTGAGAGCTAAAGAGATTTTTCCCTCTTACCCACAGACAGTATGTGCTGCACAGGATTTGGAGAGGCTCTTTCTTCCTTCAATCCTCATTGTAGATCTGGCAGCTAGAAAAGTAATACTCACATGGTCAAACAATATGAACCAGCCTCTGTTTCCTTGGTGAAGAAACTAAGCCAGATATATTTTGTTAATGCTTCTGTAATGAGACAAATAATAATGTCTACAGGAAAATTATCCCAGAAAAAGAAACGTAGTACATCTAATTTTTGTTTAAAAAGCTTGGTGTGCCAAATCTAAGATCTATGCAATATAATAAAATATTTCAGCTTTTTCTACTGACCCATCAAAATAAAAATTCTCCCTGTAACACTAGCTACCTGGAAGACTGAGGCCTGACAGTCACGTGTTGGAGGCCAGTCTGAGCAACATTGTGAGACACCCCTCCCCCATTTTAAAATTCACAGCTTTGGACTCCTTGAAAGAATGACTCCACATACATTAAAAATAGTAAAATAGTAATCCCAGCACTCGGGAGGCAGAAACAAGAGGATTGCTGAGTTCTTGGCGGCTTGCCTGGGCACAATAGTGAGCTCAGGGCCAGCCTGAACTACAAAGTGAGACCCTGTCTCAAAAAGCAAAAAAAAAAAAAATAGTAAAATAATTTTTTAAAAAATGTTTATACCAGGGTCAAAACCATGACCTTGCACTTGTAAAGCAAGCTCTACTGAGTTAAATCCACAGCCCCAATAAAGTGTTTACAGAAATTAAGTGCCTTTTAAAAAGATTTTTTTCAGTTCTCTATAGATCATATAATGTCTAAGCAAAGTTGACAGGTTTTTATTATTAAACAGTCAAGGTGGCCATTGATTGTGGGAGACAGGGTAAGAGGATGCAGCCAGAACCCTGGTGGCGAGCTCCAGTCCCCCATGAGTCTCACAGCAAGAGAATTAAGAACCAATACACAACAAAATCAGAACCTGAGGAAAGGCTGAGCCTGGGCTCAACTCTTGCTACTCTGAGCAGCAGCAGCAAAAAGTCAAATATCGCGCAAGCAGAAAGCCCCCCCCCCCCATTTGCCACACCTTTATTTGGTCCCAAACCTTCACACCCATAATTCTGACATGCAGAAAACAGGGTGTTTGTCCACCATAATCCCTGTAGTTAAAAATCCTGTAGGGCAGGGCAAACATCCTTAAATCCGAGTAAATCTGAGTCTCTTTTAAAAAGGTATGATTTCATTTTTTATTTAAAATATACATAGCTCTAGATCTGCTGGAATCTATAACATGGCATTACAGATGTTTTCTTCTATGATGAGGCCCAACATAATTTGGAGAAGTCCTGTAGAAGGTTGGTTGGGCAGTCCAGTGAACTGCTGGCCTTGACTCCCACATCTGCCCCTCACCTGTGGCCTAGGTACCTCTGTCTTTGCTGTTCACATGTCAGATGAGGATGGTACTTAACGTCACACTCCCAGATTGTTGCTAAGGTTAAGTGTGATGATGTAAATATAGGCCAAACATCATGATCATTGCACATAATTCCTCAAATACCAAAGCTATTAATATCATTCCTTTCTTTTATATTTTCCTGAATGATTTAATTTTCTTGTTTTTTTTTTAAGGCCAATAATCTTAGCGCAGTAATCCTTGTAGTTTAAAATCCTGCAGGGCAGGGCAGACATATGTAAGTCCAAGTAAGTCATCAGCCATTCCAGACAATTGATCCCCAGTGCTTACTGGTATTGGGCACACTGCACTTTGGTACAGTCAGCAATTGAGGACTATTTCTGACTTAGTATATGTGTCCAGTGCTGGACAATAGTGAATTCTAAGAGAAGAAAGTAAATCTGGCAACATCATCAAATCACAGGGATGGGAGTTGAAGGGGTTAACAATAAGGTCTTTCTAATTTTGGTAGTAATAAACATATCATACTGAACTGAAGATGCAAATGAGTTCTAGAATATATGATATTGTGGAATAGAAAATGTTCAAAGGGAAATGGGGTGTAGGATTAAGTAACAAGGAGAAAGGAAAAATGTGATAGTAATAAAAAAGGGAAAGCTTTATGTATATGGGGGTTGTAGGGTGGGTAGGGGAATGGGAAAAATGAGAAATCATCTATACTGGTACAACTTCTCAATATTGAGTGTGATCATGATGTGTATATATAGTTTTGTATGTGTGTGTGTGTGTGTTTTTGTTTTTTGAAACAGGGTCTCACTTTGTGGCTCAGGCTGGCCCTAAGCTCACTATGTAGCCCAGGCAAGCCTGGAACTCAGCAATCCTCCTACCTCTGCCTTCCAAGTGCTGGGATTAAAGGCGTGAGCCACCATGCCCAGCATTGTGGTATGTGGTACTGATTGCTGGTGGGTGTGAATCACTATGCCTGGTATTGTTGTATGTGCTTCCTGGGATCAAACCAGGGAGCTTTAGTTTGCGAGGCAGGTGCCGGAACCACTGAGTTAAATCTCCAACCCAGTATGTGTGTATTTCCCCTGTATTTGTTTTTGGAGATGGATTTTCTGTTCTCTCCCAGGTGGGTGGTGGTTCAGCTGCCCCTGTGGAGGCTGTGCAGTCAAGGACCAGTGAGACTACAGAGATGGGCAGCCCAGGAGCTGAGTGGTGAAGGGTGGCAGGCACCGCAAGGGCACAGCTGCACCATAACTGGCGCTGAGGAGAGCGAGTCCCTGGTCAGCAGGCGGTTGAGGGTGTCTCTGGTGGCTAGGAACGGGCCTCCAGGCATGTATTGATAGTTGCTGGCTTTGTAGGTTTAGTTCCCACACACTGTAACATGAGATATAAGTCCAGGGCGATGGCACAGAGCTGCACTTTCCAAGGACCCGAAGAGAGAGAATGCTGCCATAGAGAACGGGCTTGGAATTGCTTCATCTGGACCTGAATCCAGCATCACCTCTGACACGTGACCTGCCCTTTGTGTCTGTCACTTTACTTGCGAAGCATAGCCATGTGGAGATGAGACTTCGATGACATAATTGGTATTTGCTTGCTAGACAGTTCAAAGACAATGCTTATGATGCTCCCAGGTCCTGTACTGTCACCAAGCTGTCTCCCCTGAATTAAGCACTGAATTGTTCATGGGCCACGGCAGCTTTACCTCTGCCTGTCCAACTTTGCAGGCATGAGTATAGTTGCAGAGTGGCTCATGCAAATTAAACCTGAAGATTTACATATATTTATCACTGTAGTAGTAGCCAGAGCTGATATAAAGATATGTTTGAGATGCAATCTGACTAAATGGTAAGTTATGAAATTTTGAAAATTTATTACAGTAAAAAATGCACTTTGCCAATCGTGCCATTCATAATGCTCCCCACGCTTGGAATGTACATTTCCCATCATCCATGGCACTTTCTGAAGCAGCGCTGAGCGTCCCTTTTCCTGAGTGTCTTTCTGAAGTGTGATCAGGAACATGGTGAATGCTGCTGCAGAGTGTTACTTAACAGAATGGCAGGATCTTAAAAGTACTGTGGTGTGTCTTGGTCCATCTTATCCCCTGAATCTAACACCAGGAGATTTGTGGCGCTTCCCCAAACTCAGAAGGACCATGAACAGTGATGATTTTGCATAGAGGCAGGACCCAAAAGGAGACTTCCAAGGCTGCTTTAGAAAGTGGCAAGAATGATGGGATAAGTGTGTTTGGAGAGAGTGGAATATTTTGAGGGAGAATGATAGCAGTGTGTCTATAATACGTTTTAAAAGTTTATCTATTCATGGGCCAGAGGGTTAGCTCAGTGGTTCCGGCGCCTGCCTCGCAAGTGCAAGGTCCTGAGTTCGATCCCCGGTAACCACATACAATGTTGGGCGTGGAGACTCACGCCCACCAGCAATCAATACCACACACCACAGTGCCGGGCGTGGTGGCTCACGCCTGTCATCCCAGCACTCAGGAGGCAGAGACAGGAGGATTGCTGAGTTCGAAGCTTGCCTAGGCTACATAGTGAGCTCAGAGCCAGCCTGAACTACAAAGCGAGACCCTGTCTCAAAAACAAAAACAAAAAAGTTTAAATATTCACCTTATTACACAGTTTATGTGTGGATAGGTGCGTGTGCATGCACAAATGCATGGAGACAATCAGATCCTAAGTCTTTTTTGTTGTTGTTTTTTTGGTACCAGGGATCAAACTAGGGACCCTGTGCTTGTGAGGCAGGCACCAGGACAACTGAGCTAAAACTCTAGAGCAAGATCCTAAGTCTTTTTAAGTAAATTTCTAAAACTGAAATAAGACAAGCAGGAAAATACTCTCGCTGTCACAGCTCAGTGTACCCAAGTTCTGGGCTGAGTCTCCCCTCTCTTTCTCACCCTTCTTCGAGGGAACAGTATGTCCTGATTTCTTACCCTGATGATACATTGTTCATGTCTTGATATGTATTTAAATGGAGCTATATGTGTATTCTTTTGCCTTGAGGTTCCTTTATTTGGCCTTCTCTCTGTAAAAGGCAAGCCACCTAAATGTAGGTCCCAACACTTAGTTGACCACAGGCCAATCAGTGCCCTCCTGATCTAGTCCGCTGCAGTTGTGTAATAATTCACAGCATGGCTTTTCTCTCTCACATGTGTCCTGGTGTGAAAAATAAATGCAGTGATTCACTCTACCTACCTCCAGGAAAGAGAGGTGAGTTCTTTCTACCACCTGCTTTATAGACTGCACATTGCTAATCTCTTTTCTTTTCAAATATATTGATGAAGACAGTTGATTCCAGCTGATTTTTCAGCAATCAGGGCTCCTCTGCCAGAGCTTTACAGGTGCTTTCTTTCTGGGGAGACTGGAAACCTTTCAAATGAGCTTTTTTGTTTGTTTGTTTGCCTCTGATTTTCACTCTAAAACTAGCTAAAAATTGTCAAGAGTACTTATGCCACAGCCTGAAACTGGGCTGCCTTGAAATTTCCTCTGCCAGATTAATTAGTCTTCCATCCTTAATCTGAATCTCTTGTAGTCAGAACAGGACCAAAAATAAGACAGTTTTCCTGGCAGAACACAATATACACATCTGAGTTCATGCACCAGTGGAGTTCTTTTCCCAGGTGAAACCTCCGAGGCTGGTCTTTACTATCTGCATTTTTACTAGCATTCTGGTCTTCTGAGCTTTGATCAGAATCTCTCACAAACATAGCTGAAAGCATTCTAGGGTTTTTCTTGCCAGCATCACTAAACCTTTCCAAATTTTTGCTGCAAACCGCTTCCAAAGACTTCTGAACCACATGGTTAGGTGTATTCACAGTAACAGCCCCACGCTTCGTACCAAGATCTATTTTACTCCATTGCGGAGATAAAGTACCACCTAAAAGTGGAGTGATTTGACATCAGACCATGGTGGGCAGGCTCCGAGGCAATAACAGCAAGGTGGAAGGGCCTGCCTGAGAGGAAAGTGGCTCATGTCATGGCAACTGGGAAGCAGAATGAAGGAGGGAGAAGCTGAGGAAGGACAGACCCTTCCAGTTCATGCTCCCGGTTAGCTACCTCCAACTGGAGGGTCCCAGAGATCCAGTCTTCTAAAATCCAGTCAGCTATATTGACCCCATGACTCAATGACCTTGCTAGATCTAGGAGTGCACGAGGCCCTTAGGGATATTCTTCTTTCTCTTAATTGAATTCTTTATTAGTACATTCTTTATACAGCTCACAATCACACTCAACATTGGTGAATTTGTACCAGTATATGACACGAGTTAATTCTCATTTTTACCCATATCCCTACCCACACTAAAACCACCCACCCCCTATATACATGTGCTTTCTTTTTCTTTTAAAATCATATTTATTCTTTCCCCTCATTATTTTCCCTTACCACTTTCTCTTTGAATATTTCCTATTTCACAAAATCTATCATACATTCTAGAACTCATTTACATCTACAGGTTGTCATACCAAAGAAAAGATATGGTATTTACATATCTGTGACCTATTTATTTCACTTATTAGTGTGTGCTCAAGGTGTGTCCATTTGTACAGAAATGGCTCAAACTTGTCATTCTTTATGGAAGAGTAATACTCCATTTTATTTTTAAAAACACATGTTCTTTATCCAGTCTTCAGTTATGAGCATCTGGGTTATTTCTAAGGTTGGGCTATCACACACTGAGCTGCGATGAACATGGGTGCACATATGTCTTTACAATATCATTCTTTTAATTCTTTTGAGCATATTCCTAGCAGGGGGATAGCAGGGTCAAATGGAACCTCTGAGATTTCATCTAACTCGGAGATTTCATCTAAAGAATGACTGCTATTGCAAAATTAACCAGTAATAAGTGCTGGCGAGGTTGCAGGGAGAAAGGAACCCTTCCCCACTGTTGGTGGGACTGTAGACTTGTGCAACCACTGTGGAGACCAGTGTGAAGATTTCTTGGGACATTCTTGATCAAAATTTGCTTTTCTGATCTTAAAAAAAATGTAATGGCTACCATAGCAACTCAGGGTACCTGAGTTATTTTCAGTGGGGTGCAGAATTCATAAAGGTATTACCTCTCTTGTTCTTTCTTCTTACCATTTATAAATGTTATAAACATATTAGTTGTCCCATGAATCAAATATTATATAGTTAATAAAAATATTATGTGTTAATATAATATAATATATGTAATATATAATATGTATATAATATACACACACACTAAATTTGGGGAAAGGTTCTTATTAAGTCACTAAATTGCACAGGCTGGGCTTGAACTTGAGATTCTCCTGCATCACCATCCCAGGGTGCTGTGAGTATAGTTGCCCTCCATTTCTACCTTACACATTTTTAGTGTCTCTTTAAAAAAAGAAAAAACAAAAACTTGTGATCTTTGAGCTACTGTTTGGAAGAATTATAGTGCCTGTTATAATTGAGACAGTCTAGGCAGGTAAACATGACTTCCAGGCTAGCGGCATGCTCTAGACACCCACTATGGTGATCTGGTGGTGAAGTGGTTTTTTCTTTAACAAATATTTTCTGGTTGTCAGAACATATTAAAATATAGTGAACCCTTGTGTTATAAACTCCATTGGTTCCTGAGGGAGCTTTAGTTATAAGCCAGTACAATTGAAATCTAGATGTTTACCTGGCTACATGCTACAGATAACAAGAGGCAGATCAATCTTCCGTTATCCTAATTAACCTAAGCTGTTCATATGTTAAGCTGGTCACAACTTGAGGATCCACAATATTAACAACCCTGTGCAAAATAAGAGCTAATTCCTTTGAGATGTGCCCAAGAGTCTCACATAGCAGTTTCTTCTGGTGCCTTGTTAGATAAATCATCCTGAAGGAAGATAGCCAAGAAATTCGTGGGTACCTTCCTTCACATAATAGGAGTATTATGTTACTCCATGGCATTTTTAACTTCTCTAAGTTCAAAAATTACTAATTTTTGTGGGTGGGTAGGGATAAGGGTAAAAATGAGAATTAAGTTTGTGTCATATACTGGTACAAATTCCCCAATGTTATATGTGATTGTGAGATGTATATAAATTGTACCAATAAAGAATTCAATTTAAAAAATTACTAATTTTTCTTGCAGTTGCCTGGGATTCATGGCAAGTTTCTTGTTTTCCAGTGCTCTTACAAGTACACTATATATATGCATGAACTTAAGCCACCTGATAAAATACTGCACTCGCTCCTTTAGGCATTATATACAGCACAGTCTCCCTCTCCCCATGAATACTGTAAAGCTATTAAAATGATGTAATGGAAATTCCAGGATATTTAACCTATAGAATATTGTTTAATGCAGAAAGTACTTCTCTCAAGGAAATGAATTGCAAAACTATATTCATTGTGATGCTGGGTGGAAATTTTATTTTTTAAGAACTAATGCAACTTTTTCTGCATCATGTAACATCTTCGAAATAAGAATAAATACTACAGTATTAATGCTACAACTACCAAAGTTTTCATCATGTGGGTGACAACTGTTAATTTGACAACAATTGACATGACCTCACTCTCCTTCCCACTTTGGTCTGTTCCTATGTAAATAAAGGCTATTGATCAAATTATTAATGATTATCTTTCTGTGGGGGACTACAGGTAGTTTAATTTTCTTTTTTTTTGTATTTTCCAAATTTCCTAAGTTTATGCATATAAACTTCAGCAGTGGCTTTTTTTTTTAAAAAAAGATAATGCATGAAGCTTTCAGTCAGAGCCACATACTCTAATGAAGAAAGGTACATTCCTTTTCATGATTGCAGTGTAGGAGTAGATGCAGAGGGAAAACATCTACACAGCTTTGGCCAACATGGTGGAAAGTTCAATATTTAGTAATGAGTTGGCTTGGAGAAAAAAGGAAATGGAAATGAGTTTAAAGGTCTTATACCAAGGATATTTTCTTGATCATAGGTACATCTATACCATGTAAAGATACCAGATAGGAAAAAAATTGAAGATTCTGTAAAGTCATACTTGAGACTATGGTCAATTCACAGAATTTCTGAAAGAACAGGAAAATTAACAATTTCTTTGATAGCTTAGGAAGATGAGTGGAGAGCACAGATGAAACAATGTCATTTAAAAATGATAGTGCGGGCCGGGTGTGGTGGCTCACGCCTGTCATCCCAGCACTCGGGAGGCAGAGATAGGAGAATTGCTGAGTTCGAGGCTTGCCTGGGCTACATAGTGAGCTCAGGGGCAGCCTGAACTACAAAGTGAGACCCTGTCTCAAAAAAAAAAAAAATGATAGTGCAACTCGAGTCTCCCAATTGGTTTTCATTCCCCAAATATTTAAAATGTAGAAGAGTCTTTAATAAAGCTTGTGTGTCAGGTATGTGAAAGCATGAGCCAGTTACCTGTGCTCATCATTCCCATCGTGTGGATTACCATTTGCCTTGAAAGACATTCTTTCTTCATTAGCTTCACTTCCACTTTCATTAAGAGCTGATTTGCAGTGGCGACACAGATGGGCTGCTTCTGGTTTGTGTTAATACTAGCTTGAACTTTATATATTACACAGGTTTGCTAGACCTAAGACCCTAGCTTTGAAAAGGACCCATTCAGCCTCAGTCCTGTGCAGACGGAGAGCATGTCATTGAGAGCTGCCCGGGTGACTCCTACTCCAGCTCTTGAGGCTTCAGACTCGTGTTTGGTCAAGTCACAGGAGGGCTTAGTACGGTTTGTTGTTATGAAATCATATGCCTGATAGGGCCTGGACTAATTGGGTTGACTACGGTGTTAGCTGCAGAGGGGGCGTGGGAAGACAGTGATCTTACCACAAATGAGTGTGGACAGGCAGCGCTGACCTCTCTGTCCCAGCCACGAGTGACCAAGCCCGCCATCAGTTGACTACAAATAGAATTACTTACATGAGACTTTCATTTTGATATTTTATTTATTTTTCATCTTTATTTTTTTAACTGAATTCTTTATTGGTACATTTTATACATAGCTCACAATCACACTCAACACTGGGGAATTTGTATCAGTATATGACATGAGTTAGTTCTCATTTTTACCCGTATCCCCACCCACCCTAAAACCACCCACCCCCTATATAATGTGCTTTCTTTTTCTTTTAAAATATTTATTCTTTCCCCTCATTACTTTCCCTACCACATTCCCTTTGAATATTTCCTGTTTCACAAAATCTATCATGCATTCAAGAACTCATTTACATCTACAGGGTTTGTGTCTTTATTATGAGACAAGGTGAAAATGAATGAGGGTCTAGGACAGCTGATTTAGATATGAAGAATCGTAAAGATTTTGTTTCTGAGCCAGGAGTTTATGAAGAGATTTGAAACTCAGAAACTTCTGTACAAACTTTGGTGTGTCTTAGCTGGCTGTGTTGGCATGTGCTTGACAACCATATCTACAGGTGGCAAATTAAGCCTGTGTGTGATAATGCTTTTATCTTTTCAAACTCTGGGCTGGTATCTTTAATTAACAAACTAGTTGGGTTCTGTGATGATGAGCAAAGCTAGATTCTAAATAATAAGATTCATACTTAAATTCATGACTCTAACTTTGTAGAACACTAAGAAATCCTGATATTTAGGTTTGTGAATATATGATGCTTTTAATGATCAGAGATGAATCAAAATATTTTAAAAATATCAATAATACAATCTCCCAGCAATGTATACCTGGTTTATTAAGCATTGACATATTAATGTATAAAAAAAATCTCTGAGCCTGGTGTGGTGGCTCACGCCTGTAATCCCACCACTCGGGAGGCAGAGACAGGCAAATTGCTGAGTTCGAGGCTTGCCTGGGCTCCATAGTGAGCTCAGAGCCAGCCTGAACTACAAAGCGAGACCCTGTCTCAAAAAAAATTCTCTGAATATTTTGCTAAGCCAAATTGTAATTCTCATTATATAACAATTCTTTTACAAAACTCCATAAATATATATGACACTTTAAATTAACATAAGTTTAGAAAATGTAAAATGAATTATATTTCTTTTTATTTTTTGGTGAAATAAACAGCCATAATTTTGTCTCCCATTCACGTTATAGCTAATAATTATATTCAAGTATTTCTATGTGCCACTGACAAATAGTCTTAAATGATTAAGGAGAAGCTATGTATAATCAAATACTGATGACTAATTCCTTCAGAATATCTTTACTCACATGTTTTTTAGCCTGTTAGTGTTGTTTTAAATCTGTATACATGATAATTAATTTTGTAATATAGCATAAGATAAATAAGTGAATCTGATGCTGACAAAATTATAGGGTGGTGGAGGAAAGGAAGAACAAAGAATTGAAATGTATTATGTATGAATATAATTATTATGTACAGCAAACATGTACCAATAAAAGTAAAAAACTTTAGTTGCATTTGTCCTTAAAATGCATTTTGGATAGTTCCCAAATTAAATCCAATAGAAATTTTTAGCCACCCATAATTTTAGGGGAGTTGTAAAAAATAAATGCTGTTGCAAGAAAACATATGGGATATCTTGTCAACTCAAAGATAAACAGTTGTTTTGTAAGTCTATTTCTTGTTTATAATAGCTAACCACATGTTACTGCTCTTTTTTTAATTGAGTTCTTTATTGGTACAATTATATACATCTCAAAGTCACGTATAACATTGGGAAATTTGTACCAGTATATGACACAAATTAATTCTCATTTTTACCCATATCCCTACCCACCCACCCCTCCTCCCCCCTTTATACATGCTCTTTTATTTTCTTTCTGTATCATATTTATTCCTTCCCCTCATCACTTTCCCACACCAAGTTTCCTATAGAAATATTCCACTCTATAAAAGCTGTCCTACTTTCTAGAGCTCCTTTGCATCCACAGGTGTTCATGCCAAAGAGAAGATCCGGAAATTGTCTATCTGTGATCTATTGATTTCACTTATTAGTATATCCTCCAGGTGTCTCTATTTGCACCTAAATGGATTGATCTTGTCATTCTTTATGGCAGAGTAATACTCCATTTTATTAAAAAACCACATCTTCTTTATCCACTCTCCAGTTGATGGACATTTGGGTTGTTTCCAAGGTTGAGCTATCACGAACTGAGCTGCTATGAACAAGGGTGTACATCTGTCTTTCCAATGTGAGTTTTTAAATTCTTTTGGGTATATTCCTAGCAGGGGTATAGCAGGGTCAAATGGGACCCCTAGTCCTAGTTTTCTGAGAAATCTCCACACAGATCTCCACAATGGTTGCACAATGGAGAAGGGTTCCTTTCTCCCCACAGCCATGCCAGCATTTATCGTTGGTTGATTTTGTGATCGCGGCCATTCTTTGTGGAGTGAGATGGAATCTCAATGTTGTTTTCATTTGCATCTCTCGAATGACCAGTGATGTTGAACATTTCTTCATATGTTTCTTGGCTGCTTTGACTTCTGCCTCTGAGAAGTGTCTGTTCATTTCAGTTGCCCATTTTTGAATTGGGTCTTTAAACTTGGGGAGGCTGATCTGTTTGAGTTCTTT
>PVIC010016437.1:0-33913 GCA_004025085.1 Thryonomys swinderianus | reverse complement strand
CATTTTTGAATTGGGTCTTTAAACCTGGGGAGACTGATTTGTTTAAGTTCCTTGCATATTGTAGATAATAGCCCTTTGTCTGACAAACAGCTAGTAAAGACATTTTTCTATGTTGTTGTTTGTCTTTTAGTGGTGCCAGTGATTTCTTTTCTTGTGCAGAAACTTTTTAGTAGGATGAGATCCCATTTGTTGATTCTTTCTGCTAGTTCTTGTGCTATAGAGGTTTTATTCATAAAGTCTCTGCCTAAGCCAATGTCTTCAAGAGTTTTACCTAACCTGTTTTCTAGCAGGTTTATTGTTTCTGTTTTAATGTTTAAGTCACGAATCCATTGTGAATTTAGTTTTGTGCATGCTGAAAGAGATAGATCTAGCTTTAGTTTTTGGCAGGTTAAAGCCCAGTTTTTCCAGCACCATTTGTTAAAGAGGCTGTCTTTCCTCCATTGGTGATGTTTGCTTCCTTTGTCAAAGATAAGGTGGCTTAGTGTATCCAGGGTTGTGTCTGGATCTTCTAATCTATTCCACTGGTCCTCAAGTCTGTTACTTTGCCAGTACTATACAGTTTTTACCACAGCGGCTTTATAGTAGAGTTTTAAATTGGGGATTGTAATACCCCCTATCATGTTGTGGTTGCTTAGAATTGTTTTTGCAATTCTAAGTCTCTTGTGGTTCCAGATGAATTTTTGGATGATTTTCTATAGCTCCATGAAGTATAGTGTTAGGATTCCAATTGGAATTGCATTGAATCTGTATAGTAGTTGTGGGAGTATAGCCATTTTGACGATGTTGGTTCTCCCGACCCAGGAACAAGGGATGTCTTTCCACTTTCGGTTATCCTTTTCTATCTCATTTTTCAGAATCCTGTAGTTTTCAAAGTAGAGATCTTTCACTTCCTTTGTTAGATTGATTCCTAGATATTTCATTTTTCTGGGTGCTATTGTGAAAGGGATTGACTCACCAATTTCTCTTTCAGTGAGTCTGCTTGTGTAGACAAAAGCTGCTGATTTTTGAGAGTTGACCTTATATCCAGCAACCCTACTAAATTTGGTAATTAAGTCTAGCAGTCTTTTGGTTAAGTTTTTAGGATCCTCTAGGTAGAGTATCATATCATCAGCAAATAATGACAGTTTAACTTCTTCCTTTCCTATCTTAATTCCTTTTACATCTTTCTCTTGCCTGATTGCTATGGCTAATGTTTCCAGTACTATATTACATAAGAGTGGTAACAGCAGGCATCTTTGTCTCATTCCTGATCTTAGTGTAAAAGGTTCCAGTTTTTTCCCATTAAGTATGATGCTTGCTGTTGGTTTCTCATAAATAGCTTGTATCAGATTGAGAAAAAGTCCATCTACTCGGATTCTCTGTAGGGTTTTGATCATGAATGGGTGTTGGATTTTGTCAAATGCTTTTTCTGCATCTATTGAGATGATCATATGGTTTTTGTCCTTAAGTCTGTTAATATAGTGTATTACATTGATTGATTTATGAATGTTGAACCAGCCTTGCATCCCTGGGATAAATCCAACTTGATCAGGGTGTATGATTTTCTTTATAACTTTCTATATTCTGTTTGCCAGTATTTTATTGAGGATTTTTGCATCAAGTTCAGTAGAGAGATCAGCCTGTAGTTTTCTTTTTTGGTGGGATTTTTCTCTGCCTTTGCAATCAAGGTGATGGTTGCTTGAAGGAATGATTTGAGGAGTACTGCTTCGCTTTTGATTTCATTAAAAAGATTGAGGAGTACAGGCGTTTACTCTTCTTTAAAAGTTTTATAGAGGGCCGGAGGGTTAGCTCAGTGGTTCAGGCGCCTGCCTCGCAAGCACAAGGTCCTGAGTTTGATCCCCAGTACCACATACAATGCTGGGCATGGAGACTCATGCCCACCAACAATCAATACCACATACCACAGTGCCAGGCGTGGTGGCTCACACCTGTAATCCCAGCACTTGGGAGGCAGAGGCAGGAGGATTGCTGAGTTCAAGGATTGCCTAGGCTATATAGTGAGCTCAGGGCCAGCCTGAACTACAAAGTGAGACCCTGTCTCCAAAAAAAGACAAAAAAAAAGTTTTATAGAATTCAGCAGTGAAGCTATCAGGATGGGGCTTTTCTTTGTTGGTAGGTTTTTTTATGACATTTTCAATTTCCCAAATTGATATTGGGCTGTTTAACATTTTTATATCCTCTTCGTTCAGCTTTGGAAGTTCATATGTGTCTAGGAATCTATCCATTTCCTCTAGATTTTCCATCTTTTGGAGTACAGATTTGCAAAGTACGTGTTTATTATCCTTTGGACTTCTTCTGGATCTGTGCTGATTTCCCCATTTTCATTCCTTATAGCATGGATTTGAACCTTTTCCTTCCCTTGTTGGATTAGATTGGCTAAGGGTCTGTTGATCTTATTTATCCTTTCAAAGAACCAATTCCTCGATTCATTGATTCTTTGTATTATTCTCTTTGTCTCCATTGCATTTCATCATTAGATTGTTGATTTCAGTTTGGTCTATTTTCTGAGTGTAGGCATTCATTGCTATGAATTTCCCTCACAGAACTGCTTTCATTGTGTCCCATAAGTTCCTGTATGTTCTACTGGAGTTGTCAGAAACTCTTTACTTTCTTCTTAATTTCTTTTGTGGCCCACTGTTTGGTCAACAGAGTGTTGTTCAGTTTCCATGTGTTTGTGAGGATCTTGGAATTTTTTGTCCTATTCAGCTCCAGTTTCAGGGCACTATGGTCTGACAGTATGCAGGAGATAATTTTGATTCTTTGCATTTACTTAAACCTGTTCTATGAACTAGAATGTGATCTATTTTGGAGAATGATCTATGAGCAGCTGAGAAGAAGGAATACTCTGGCTTTGTAGGGTGAAATATTCTGTAGGCATCTATTAAATCCATTTGCTCAAAAGTTTGATTTAGCTCAAGTATTTCCTTATTGATTCTTTGTCCAGTTGATCTGTCCATTTGTGATAGTGGAGTACTGAAGTCCCCCACTACTATTGTATTTGCGGTTATCTAGCTTTTCATGACCACTAATGTTTGTTCTATGTAGTTGGGTGCATTCGAGTTTGGTGCATAAATATTTATGATTGTTATTTCTTTCTCTTGGATCATTCCCTGTATGAGAATATAGTGACCTTCTTTATCTCTTTTAATCAGTTTGGCTTTGAAATCTATTTTATCTGCAAACAAGATAGCCACTCCTGCTTTTTTGCAGTTTCCTGTGGCATGGAGGATTGTTTTCCAACCTTTTATTTTCAGTCCATGGTTTTCCATCTGAATTAGGTGTGTTTCCAGTATGCAGCAGTTTGTAGGATCTTGCTTCTTGATCCAATCTGCTAGCCTGTGTCTTTTAATTGGCCTATTGAGTCCATCGACATTAATGGTTATGACTGATATGGACATATTCAGAGCTGCCATCTTTCCTGGTTCTTGGTTCTTTTCTTCCTTGCTTTTCCCCTTTACTATTTAGTTTCTTATTTGCCCCAGTGAGTTCACTCTCCTGGGTCTCGTGGGTATGGAATTTTCTGTGTTTTTTTCCTAGATGTTCTTTAGAATGTTTTGGAGTGCAGGTTTCGTATTTGCGAAGTTTTTCAGGTGTTCTTTATCATGGAAATATCTTATTTCCCTGTCAATTCTGATAGTTTTGCAGGATACAATAGTCTAGGCTGGAGATTGTTTTCCTGCAATGCTTGAAATACTTCCCTCCAGGCTCTCCTTGAGTTGCATGTTTGTGTTGAAAAGTCTGCTATGATCCTAATGGGCTTCCCTTTGTAGGTGATTTTCTTCCTTTCTCTCACTGCTTTCAGTATTTCATTCTTGTGTATCTGGGGCCTCCATAATTATGTCTAGGTGTAGGTATTTTTATGTTACAGCATTCTGGAGTCCTATAGGCCTCTTTTATCTGCATGTCCATTTCTTGTCCTGTGAAGTTTTCTGCCATTATCTCTGACAACAGTTTTTTATGTTTTTTGCATTGTGTCCTGCTTCCTCAGTGACTCCAATCAGTCTTATGTTATTTTTCTTTGAGTCATCTAGAAGCTGTTGGATTGATTTCTCATAGTCCCTTGTCCTTTTCCATAGATTATGTCTTTACTGCTCATTGGTTGCCATTCTGTCCTCTAGGTCTGAGATTTGGTTCTCTGCTTCATTCATCCTACTTCACAAGCTTTCATTCTCCATCATCAACTGGAGCTCTGGTTGAAGCTGTTTAAAAGGTTCCATTGCTTCCGCTATCTTGGATTCTATCATCTCACTGATCTCTTCTTTAATGATATCTTTCACTCTGGACAGTATCTCTGTTTTAATCTCAGCGATGAGTTCTGATTTCCATTTTAGTAGATCTGCTTTAGTTACCATCTCAAAGAGTCCTGGTGTTTGAGTTTCAGTTTGCTCTGTTTCCCTTTTCTCTGAATTTCCCTGTGGTGGTGATTTTTGAGTCTGTTTTTTTTTTTTTTTGTATACTTTCTCATTTCTACTCTTTTGTTGTTACTAATGCTATTTGTTTAATTCCTTGCTGATGACATGGCAGTGTTTGTTCCAGGTGTCTTTCTTTCTATTATCTAGGGCCCTTTGGAAGTGGCACCTTCCTGGGTTGTCCTCCCTGAATCTGTAATGACCCTTGAGAATTCTCAGTTCTGACATATCATGGGAGGTATTTGAACAGAACAATCAGATCATGTTTGTTACCATAATACAATCAGTGCCAATATCAGTATTAAACACAGTAAATAAAATGAAAAGTTTTGTTAATTTCTATTCTGAAGAATTTGAGCTCATGTGTTACCTCTATGTTCATATGTCAAAATTTAGAATTAATCAGCAATGTGTATACAACATGTAGATTGTAAATGTATCCCCAGAACCCTTTGGGAATAAAAGGTCCCTGGGAAATCAGGGAGGTAGGGAGACAAAAGGAGAATTAAACAGGCTTAGCAGATTTATAAAACCACCTAGACTTGAGAGCCTCGTATATGCCTGTGGTGACAGAGGATAAAAGGGCATATATAAAACAGTACCAACTGTTATGCTATAAGACCGTTGGAGACTTTGTACACCTTCTTATAATAGTACAGGAGAAGAGATAGGGCAGCCTGAGTCTTTTACTTCTGGGTATTGCTTCTGACGGGAGGATAGGAGAGAGTGTGGAGACAAGAGGTGAATAGAGGAGTAGATGGCAGAACAGAAGCTAGATCCCCTTGTTTTTTATCTTGCCTGGTCTCTCAGCACAGCTCCAGTGTGGAGGGATGCAGGAAATGGCTCTGGGCTCCTATCGGGCCTGTGTGGTCACAACGCAGCTCCGGGGTGGAGTGGGGACCAGCTGAGGGGCTGAAATCCTGCGGGCTGGTAATGGCGCCCAAGGTCTATGACCTGAGTCCTTTAGCTGCAGCTCCGGGTGGGGTGGGAACCTAGGAAAAACATTTTTGCAAAACGTATTTTAAATATTCAAGACAATGAAAACTCACTCTTGAGAAAAATGATATCAATATGTATTTTAAAAATCAAGATTAAAACAATTTCCTTACACCCCCTTGAGATGTAAACAGTATCCTACTATCCATGTTTTTTCTTACCTTTTGGTACTTTGTTAGATAATTAATTGGATATTCTTCAATTAAAATTTCTTGTTAATTTATTTTGGAACATCAAATTCAAGGACTGAGACATGAAGATCTGAAGATAGCAGCCAGTCTGTGCAGAGTAGCAGGATCTTATCTCCAAATATAAAATACAAAACATCAGGAGATGTATCTAAACCATCAGCCTCAAGTTCAAATCCCAACATCATAGAAAAAAATCTTAATCCATGATGTACCATTGATCACATAAAGCCTCACTTTGTTTTTTTTTGACAGGATCTCACTATGTAGTTCAGGCTGATCTTCAACTCACTGTCTAGTCCAGGTTGGTCTTCAACTCTTGCTAATCCTCCTGCCTGAGCCTCCCAAATGCTGGGATTCCAGTTGTGAATGACTGCACCTTGCTCAGGCCCCACCTCTTATTTCATTTTTTTCTTTGTTATTTTTCCATTATTTTTCATCATCACTATAAATTCACATTCACCTAATCCTCCTTAACCCTAAAAAAATTATTTTAATATGTCTTTGGATTTATAAAAATCTACGAAAAAATCCTGCTGCTTTAATATGGAAGATTTTTTAATTGACATAGGCATACATGTTACAGAGTATTTCCTACATCATTGCACATTAAGTTCTAGTAGCTATCATTGTTGCTGTACGTTCAAGTGTCAACTACTTCTGAGAGCATCACATGCAAGGTGAAGCGGGCTCCACATTTATTTGGCCAGTAGCCCCCTAACTGCCCCAAGTGCTGTGCTTTCACAGGCACTCTGTGATTAAGGACCTTGCATATTTTCCCTGTGAACCCCCATAAAAGCTGGTTGGGGATGTGTTACAATATACACACATAACTGATTTTGCTAAGCACTGCCAGAGTTCTCTCCAGAAGCCCATACTAGCTTGTATAGCACTAGCAGATCTCAAAGATTCTCTTCTTTTTATATCCTTATTGAAATCAGGTTTTATCATACATTTAACATTTTTCTTTATGATAGGAAGAAGTTGTGGCTCATTATTTTAACCTGATTTTTATGATTATTACTGAATATCAGCATCATTTATTAGTTTTTAGACTTAGAACCCTTTAAGTCCTTTTTCATCATATTAGGTACTGAATATAAGGCCTATTCATTTAGATATATCCCTAGACCTTTTTTCCAAACATTTTCAATTTGTTTAAAAACTTTTAAATTATACTTAAGGGATGCTTTCTTATAGTCTAGATAATACTCTTTGTAAGACTTGTAAATTGTAAATATATTGTTTGTTGTTTGTTGACTTTTTAAGTGGTATCTCTCAGTGCATGTCATGTAATTTGAAGTTCAATTTTGTGACATTTTCTACTTTGCAAAGTCATATATTCTGCCTTTTGCTTAATTCAGATGAAAACCAGGAGTCAGCAAAGTTCAGCTCCATTGCTGCTCCACTCCCAAGCTCTTGTGAGTGCCTGTAGTTTTCAGCCTGTTTTGCTAGCTTTTAGTTTTAGTTTTAAGTTTCTATACTTGTCTTTTGCAGCCCATTTGAGAACTTTCCAGAATAGTATCAGATGTCTGCAGGGTCATCTGGAAGTTACAGTGTGAAGTCCTCAGGAGTGGCCACAAGGTGGCTCATCTTGGATAGGTCTACTTGAGTCTGCCATGACCAACACAAATATCAGTCACAGCTGCAACTGTCACAGAAATAGCGAAGTTGGACTTTAGGGAAATCACCTGCTTGACTGACAGTTCCCTCATGTCTACTAAAACAGCTGGGGTTAATGTACCTGCATCTGCCTTTGAGGATAATCTAAGGAGGGCTGGTTACAACATGACCCACTGATGCCTGATGACTTTGGATGTATCGACAATGGGCCACAATTCTTTTCAACATTTTCTCTGTCATGCTAGGATTCCCATCTGCCTCTAAGGGTGGAATAAAGTTAATAAACGATGACTTTAAAAGCTTTTTTCCCTGCTTATTACAATTGCTTATTGCAATTCTTACATAGACCAGGTAACACAACTGACTGATGACTACCCAGAATCCTCCTCTGTATTTGTCCATCAATCCACTTTAGCAACCTGTTTTCTATAACCTCCATTTTGTTTTTCTCTTAGCTTACAAAATCAGAGATGCATCAGGTACCAGTCTAGAGGAATTTATTCTGGACAGCTGAAATTTATATTTTCTCCACTTTTGGCCATCTTCATTTTAGCTTATAAATTATTTATTACTTATACATTATTTGTTCTCACATGCAGTTTGCAATTTGCCTCTTATGAAAACACTTTGTTGAGATGCTTTGTGTATAAGTTATTAAATGAGAAGCAGTTTTAAAAGTTTAAGCAGTTTTAAAAGTTTCTTTTTTGAGAACAAAAAAGATGTTACATTTTTTATGGTCTGATTATGATTGTAATCTAAACATTTCACATAGTTAAGCACTTTTTAAAAATTACATTAGAAAAATTACATTTAAAAACACAGCTTGAAAAAGATACATATACATACCATATCATAATAAATCCCTACTCTCCATGCCCTCATCCTTTCCTCTCCCTTTTCTCAAGGTGTTCTTCACATTTCTATAGTCTATCTCCTAATTTCTTACATACCTCTTTTATTTCATTTATATTTATATTTTGAGTCTGTAATATCTGAGAAATAATGCAATACTTAATATTCTTCAATTGTCTTATTTTGCTTAGTATTATGGGCTTAAGGTCCATCCATTTTCTGGGCATCTGAAGTGAACAGAAACTTTTCAGAGGAAGAAGTAAAAGCAGCTAAGAATTATATGAAGAAATGCTCAACGTCCCTGGCCATTCGAGAGATGCAGATGAAAACAATACTGAGATTTTATCTCATTCCACAAAGAGTGCCTGCTGTTTCAAAATGAGCCAGAAACAAATGCTGGTGAAGTTGTGAAGAAAAAGGAACCCTTCTTCACTGTTGGTGGGAATGTAGACTAGTACAGCCATTATGGAGGTCATTGTGGAGATTCCTCAAAAACCTAGGATTTGAAGTTCCATTTGACCCTGCTATTCCCCTTCTGGGGATATACACAAAAGAATCTTGTAAGATTCCTATCACAGCAACATAAGTGCACCCATGTTTATAGCAGCTCAGTTTGTGATAGATAAATCTTGGAAACAATGCAAATGCCCATCAACTCTAGACTGAATAAAGAAGATGTGGTTTCTTTATAAAATGGAGTATTACTCTGCCATAAAGAATGATGAGATTGAATAATTTATACTCAAATGGACATACGTTCAGGACATACTCAGAAGCAAAATAAATAGGTCACAGATATGCAAATATCATATCTTTTCTCTGATATGAGTAATTGAAGTTATAAATGTGTCCTAGAAAGCATGATTGATATTGTGAAATAGTAAATATTCAAAGGGTAATGAGGCTTAGGGGTAAAAAATGAAGAAAGAAAAAAGTTGATGTTAAAAGAAGAGGAAACAAGGCTTGTGTATATAGGGATGGGGGAGATAGGATGGGTAGGGGAGAGGGGAAATGAGTATTAAGTTGTGTCATATACTGGTACAAATTCTCAGTGTGGAGTGTAATTGTGATGTGTGTATATAATGTACCAATAAAATGTACCAAAAAGGTAAAAACAAAAAACAAAACTAAACTAAAGAAGAACAGAAATTAAAAAGTCCATCCATTTTCTATAAATGAGTCAAATGTGTCCTTTTTATACCAAAATAGTTTTTAATTACATTTGTATCACATTTTTATCTATTTATTTGTTGATGAGTCTATGGGCCTTTTTCATGATTTAGCTATCATGAGTTTTGTCATTATTAACACAAAATGGAGGGGAAAATTGCTAGGTGCTCTTCAGGGGGCTAGTATCTGAATATGTAATGAACCCCCAAAAGTTAGGACACCTCAAAGTAAATGATCCAATCAAAAACTGCATAATTGAGTAAGTGAATATATACTTCTCAATAGAAATACAACTGGCCAGTATACATGAAAAAAATAAGCATTTTTTGGTTATTAGAGAAATGCAAATCAAAAAGCAAATGTTGACAGAGTTGTAAAGAAAAAGATTAAAACAGTTTTAAAGTTTATATCAAGTTTTTAGAAATTGGTGACTGTTTTTTTACAGACAAACTGCAAAGGAGATTACTATGCAGAAAGATGAACTTGAGCTATTTGTAGCAAAATTGATACACCTTGAAAACAATGCTTAGTGAAATAAATCAGACATACTAACCTAAATATTACATGATTTCTCTTCTATGAGAAATCAAAAATATACAGAAGTTAAGGAAAAATAAAAGATAATAAGAAAAAGGGAGATAAAACTTTTACAAAAGGGAGGAACTAAGAAAAGGAAAAAATAAGGTCAAATAATGGCATTTTAAAAATCAACAATTACCATCAGATTTTTTTCTTTACCCCTCATTACTCACCCCTCCTCCACATTTCCCTTTGAATATTTTCTATTCACAATATTCATCATACATTCTAGAAGTCATTAACATCTTCAGTTTCTCATACCTGAGAACAGATATGATATTTACACATCTGTGACATACTTATTTCACTTGTGTGTCTTGAGTGTGATCATGTGTATATACAATGTACCAATGAAGATAAAAAACTAAATGAAAAACACAATTAAGATGTGTCACATATAACAAATCCTCACAACAAATGCAATCATTGTGTATTGCAAACATATACCAACAAAAACTAAAAGCAGAAATAAGAAAGTAAACAAACAAACAAACAAAAAAGTGTTGTGTAGGGCCACCAAAGCAATGCTCTGCTATTTTCCTTGAAAAAGTTTAGACATATTGGACTGTATTCCCTCTCTTTGTCCTATTTCTGATTTTGGCATCAAGATAACAACTTAATAGATGAGTGAGTAAGTATTATCTTCATTTTTATTTTCTGAAAAATATTGTATAAAATTTAAATATTTGTTAAAATTTTCTATTAAAACTCAGTAGGTGCCAAATGTTTCTATTTTAAGATATTTACTTTTTTATAGAGTACAAATGTAAGCTTGTGAATGGTAATAAGAGTAACTCAGACTATCACTTTTATTATAGTTGAGTTTCATAGTTTATGGGACTTTTTTTAATTCCAATAATAGCTTATTCACTTTCAAATGCACAGTGTTGCCAAATTCAAATATCTTAGGATAACATTAAATCTATCTTAAAAAATAATGTATGGTATGAAGATGATATACAAAAACATCAACTCAAATGTATAATTCCCTTGAAAGACTGTATGTTCATGTGTGTGTGTGTGTGCGTGTGTGTGTGCATGTGTGCACTGAGTCAGGATTTCACTATGTAGTCTATGACTGCCTTGAACTATCCTTCCTTCAAGGTGTTCTGGGTTTGTGATGTATAATGTGGCCAAAATCTGAGAATTGTAACCCAGGATGGCCTTGAACTCATGAAAATTTTCTTGTGTCAGTCTCTGGGGTACTGGGATTACAGATGTGTGCCACCATGCCATGCAAAATTGTGGTTTTCAAGGAATTATTTTAATTTCTTCTAGGCTATCAAATGTCTGCGTGAAAAATTATTTATATTATTTATTATATTCTTGATGTATCCAGTATTTCTATTTGATGTTTCTTATTCTATTCCTAGTGATGGTTTTGGCTTATATATATTTTTATCAGTCTTTCTAGATTTGTATGTGTTTAAATTTTAAAGAAACTTTGTTTCATTGATAGCATTTACTATTTCTTTTTAAAATATTTTGAGTATTTTCTCCTACTTTTATTGTCTTCCTTTTTTCTATTTCATTGAAATAAAAGCTTAAGTTAATTTTTGAGAACTTGCTTTACTTTTAAAATGAATATTTCACAATATCCATCGTACATTCTAGAACTCACTACCATCTTTAGTTTCTCATACCAGAGAATACATAATGATATTTACACATCTGTGACCTATTTATGTCATTTATGAGTATGCCCTGAAGATACATCCATTTGAGTATAAATGGCTCATACTTATCATTCAAGGGAAAATGTGGTGGAGGAGTGAGGAATGAGGGGTAAAAAAAATGTGATGGTAATAAAAAAGGGGAAACAGTTTATGTATTTAGGGGGTGGAAGTTATGGGTAGGGGAACGGGAAAAAAAGAGAATTAAGTTGTGTCATATACTGCTACAAATGATGTGTATATACAATGTACCAATAAAGACAAAAATTAGTTTTAAAATGACTATTTAATTATATTTTCCCTTCCTAGCATCGCTACATCCACATCCCACATAATTTTATATCTTCTGTTTCCATGTTCATTCACTTAGAGGACCTACCAGAGGCCCCAAGTAACATGCCTATCTGCCACTGACATTTGTGTACCTCAGGATTGGCTAGATTATAAGGCCCAAATTGCAGAGCATGCTGCACAGCAATCTAGACTTGTTTTTCTCTTGTCCTACTTAAAATTGCTATATTACAAGTTACTCAGTAAGTGAACCAGAGTAATTCACTCACATAAAGAATGAATTGCATTTATAATCCAAATAGCCCCATTAGGTATTGAGCTTCTTTCTCGGTTGTAGGAAGGGATACAATTTATCATTCACATCTAAAGAGATATTTGTACATGCCCCATACCACTGCAGTTCTAGAAATTTTACTGAAGTAGAGAGCCCTTTTCAGTTGTACTTATTTCCCATGCTCTGAAACAAATGATTTATAAACAATCAACAGTGGATTCCATCTCTTGCCTACTTGGTCCAAAAACATGTATCCATTTAATGAACTAATGTGATAATTTATAGAAAAAAAGACTATGATAAAAACTGAACTAAATATAACTTAAGGTTAGAGAGTTAATGTACTTGTGAGTTAAGAGAATAAAGGTTTGGTGCTGGCCTTTCCAGCTGAAAGTATTTGTTTCTATTGAACTGTATGAATAGATATTGAGAAAAAGGTATGTACAAATCAATAGCTGCATACCACAAAACATAAATAAGTTAATCTGTCCAACAAAGGAAATGATATCTGGTATAGCAGCTGCAAACGGAGCCACCACTCAATTAAACTTATTGCGATCCACCATCATTCTCAAAGATCCATCTGTCTTCTCTCCTAGACAAACAGGAGAGTCAAATGGTGATGAAATGATGACTATCCTTTCTACAACTTGCAAGTCTTTTCTGGTGACACTAATGTCTTTATTCTCTCCAAGGACTAGATACTGTTTTGATTTATTATTTTCCCAGATAGAGAGAGCTCTAATGATTTCTATTTAGTCTTTCTCACATAATAGGGCTCACACAGCAGGTTATGAAATCAATATGGGGATTCTCTCAAATAGCATGTATATCCATCCCAATGATGTATTCTGAAATTGGGTAAACAAACAGAGGTTAGACTGAGGGACTCACTGGGTCATTATTACAGGAGGGTTACAATGATGTTTTGGGTGTTTTTTTTTAAGTCAATGTTAATTCAGAGCCAGTGTTGAGTAGTCATCAAAATGTTTGATTACTTCTTCTTCCTCAGTTTATTGTTAGCCTGGAAATATGGCCATGTTTCTCTGGTATGGGATGGGAAAAACTGGACAATCAAACATTTTGTTAGGGCACCCTGTCTTTTCTTTGAAGACCTGCTCCCCTCCCTTGAAGGTGCTCTGAGTCTGCAACCTGACTGAAGTCTGGGAATTGATTAGGGGGATATGATTCTTTTTGCTTTAAAGTTGACTTTTGTACATTTGTTATACATTTTTCTGCCTTCCTACATCCAGCAACAATTAAATAAGCTTCCTATGTTTTTCACTTCTGGGAATATCATGATAATTAATCAACACTAATGATTTAAATGTACCAGGCCATTCTGATCATTGCTTTGACTTGGCTTTACCTGGTAGTAAATCCTCTTGCCGGTACTGTGATAGTCGAACACTGCCCCTGGCCTTTCCCATTCCTGGACCCAATAACATCCATTGCACTCAAGTTTCTCATTTGAGTAGCTGTGTTCTCCATGGTAAGTTTGGGCTTACAGAGAAGAACAACGACAGAAGTATTCAAGAATACAATTGCTTCTGTTATATGTCTTTTTCTTAATATATTCATAAAAGATATGTTTTATAGACTGTCCCAGTAGGAAAAAGTAGGTTTCACCTTCTAAATCTGCTCAAACACTTTAATGTCCCTGAGGCTTTTAATATTTTCATTTTTTAAAAACCAAAGAATATGATCCTTCTTCAGCTCATTTGCATTGAGCTACCTTTTGATCTATATTTCAACCAAACAACCAAATAAACCTTTAGTGTCTGCTTTGAGCTACTAGAGCTGCAGTATTGAATATAGAATCTCAGCTTAATGGAACTATGTCCATAAATCCAGCCTTATCTCAGTTCATGTTGCTTCCATCAGTACACCGTGCTCTTTAAGTTCATCCCCAGATGTTTCCAGACCTCTGGTCACAAGAATTAGATAATAAAAAAAGAGGGCCAGAGATTTAGCTCAGTGATTCCAGCATCTGCCTCACAAGCGCAAGGTCCTGAGTTCGATCCCAGTGACCACATACAGTGCTGGGCGTGGAGACTCACGCCCACCAGCAATCAATACCACATACCACAGTGCCGGTCGTGGTGGCTCACGCCTGTCATCCCAGCACTTGGGAGGCAGAGACAGGAGGATTGCTGAGTTTGAGGCTTGCCTGAGCTACATAGTGAGCTCAGGGCCAGCCTGAACTCCGAAGCGAGACCCTGTCTCAAAAAATAAAAAAATTAAAAATAAAAATAGAATTAGAAAATCAATTTTTTTCATAAATGTAACCTACTTACCCATGGGTCACACTTGCATGTAGCACATTTAGAGCCTTCTGAGTTGAGCCCGGTTACACGCCAACAAGCAAAAGTGGGTATTAAGTCTGAGTCCTAAGGGCAACAGAAATGGCCCCCGAGGAAGGTTATTACTACTTCTATAGGTCACACAAATTCAGTTTCCTCTGATATAAACAGAGACGCCAATAACACAGGGAGTGGCAGGGGAATGCCTCTGCCACTTGTAATGGGAAAACCTTTTCCTCTGGTAAAATAATCTTATCACAATTTAAAAATTCAGTGTTCTCAGCCTCATCTAGTTTTTGCAAAACATCTCAAATCCAATTTACAGAATCACATTCTTTCTAATTGGACGTTCCCTTTGATTATGCGTACTTTTGCTGAAATTTAACCAGTCGGATTTTAAGGACTTGTGTTTGGGGTTTGGCAACCTCATCCCTATGACTAGAGTAGAGAAGTTGATCTTCCAGGAAACACTTAGAAGCTTTTAGATTATTTATCCCTGTCTGGACCTGGAAACTTGGATACTTAGTAATAACAATAATCTCATTATTTTCTTGTATTATTTTATAGAGGAACACTAAGAGTGGCCAACCAACATCACTGTATTTCCTACTCTTCCAAAAATGGTCAAAATAATGTAGAACTCACTGAATTCCTTGTGCTTCATAAATGACAAATTAGCATAGTCAAACTGATTTAAAACAGTTCACACTGGACTGTCAGTATTCTCTGTGTTTCCAGGAGAGATCATGGCAAATTTAGGTATAATGAAATTAGAGAGTCAACTCTTAAGAACTCTCAATAAACCGGTTAAAGAAATTCAGCCTTGGAATTTTCTATATCCACTGCACTTCTCATACCAGCTTCTGAATTTTAAGGTTCTCAGAGAAACTAAAAATATAGGCAGAATTATGCAAGGGGACTTATCGGAGAAATTTATAGGGTCACAGCCAGAACAGTTCGCAGTTTCTGTCTGAATGCTGGATAGCTAAAGGATACATTCTGTTTGTAGCTTAGGTTATGAGGCGTGTAGTTTAGGCTATCCTTGAACTCACTCTGTACCCCAGACTGGCCCTAAACTGGGAGGATTCTCTTGCCGCACTCTCAGGAGAGCTGGGATTAAACGGATGGACCGTCATACCCCGTTTGTTTTTTTCTCTTCTTTCCCATGCTGTTTTCACCAACCTCAATTTTATTCAAATTATAATTGTTACAAAAACAATACATTTTTAAGTTAAAATTCAAATGCAAGTAAATATACATGTGAACTTTTAATTTTACTGAGCCATATTTCCCATATATTCAGACTTTTTTGTTTTCATTTTCTTTTTAACTAATATCCTTAATAAGAGGGTATTTATACGGTATAGTAAAATGTCTAAGACTTTGCATGAGTGAGAATTTCACTTACTTTACCTTCACATTTGAATGGCAAATATAAATACCGAAGTGTGAAGGTTTTCCACACCATCATAGTCTTAAAATTATTACTCTATTATCTTCACGTGAAATTTTAACACTGAAAAGTTCAGTGGCTGTCCTATTATTAATTTCCTACAGTGTATGACATTGTCATCAGAAAATGTAGACTATAAAATTATGGATCCTTTTAAAATGTATTCAGTTTTGAGACAAACTTACTGTGAACTATTTCAGCTGCATTTTGGTTTTTGTAAAGAAGTGCTTCCTTTCTGCTTACTAAAGGCTCCCAACTATCAATTGTGGTATTTAAATCTATTGTGACTGTTCAAATTATAAATTTATTTTTAAAATTTCCTCACTTCTTCCCATGGGATTAGGAAATACCTAATCATTATTATGTTTTCTCTGGCATACCTTTACAGATTTATGAATTTAAAATTCAATGTATCTTTTTGTCTCAAATCTCTATTTTCCTACACTAAAATTGTTATACCTATGTCCCTTTTGTTGAAACCCCCAGACTTCCCATAATTAGTTCCTTATTTTCAGTCCTACTTGAACATATTGTTTTAGTTAAGCCTGGCAGATATAAAGGTAGTATTCTGCCCCCCCCATTAAACATATATTCTTAGATGGAAAAAAAATAAGACCATTAACGTGAATTGTGACATTTTTATGTTTGTATTATTTTCTTTATCATTATTTAATGAATGTATTATGTTGCTTCCTTTCTTCAGGTACATATATATATATATATATATGTATATACACACATGTATATCTGACATATTTCATCTTTATGTATATATACATATAAATCAAAGTGTTTTAATTTACAATAGCTGAAGCTTAGGATATTTAATTTCTGATTCTTGCATTTTTGTGGACTTCGTTATCTTCAAACATGAAAGAGATTTTGTACCTCCCAAAATTTCTAGGATAAGATGAACTTGAAAAAATGCTCAATATCATTATATTCTTGGCACTTTAGAATTTCATTCTCCTGTAAATTACTACAATAAAGAATAATTACTCTTCCTCCTGTCCTCCATTTCTTGTCATTCTACTGAAATCTTCAGCCCCGAGAGTGGCTACTGTTATGTACAATTGTATTTAAAAGAGAGAACAAGGGAAAAAAGTCTTTCAACTGACTTTTAAATTTAGTTTCTGAAACAGTTATTTCTCTTTGCCTCTGACTAGTAAACACCACCAAAATTGCTGTGGACTTTCACAAAAATCTTATTTAATATGTATTTACAAGATGGTCATTTTTATTTCAATTTGATTATTTCTGCTTTTAGATTTTTAAACACTTCTCAAGCTTTGGAGTTATTAATTTCTTCCTAATTTTCAAAACTGTTTAATCATTTAAAGTATATTTTTATGAAGAAATAATTCAGAATTAGCTTATTGTACCACCTTATTATATTCAATCTGACTTGAAGAATATACTATTTACAAATGGTGTTTTAATAAACTTTTACTTAGAGACCTGTAAGGTTTTATTGGAAATGGCCAGAGAGACTGGATATTCATCCGTGTGTGGAGCTCACAGGAGCAGACTGTGTGTGGTTTCAATGTTTCTAACGTGGAGATGAGAATGTCTATTTAATTACTTTACTTCTGTAAATCTGGCATTACCACCATATCCTAATGCTCTTTATAATACTGTCTTTTTCACATTAAACTATTTTTGTTTACACTGAGAGCCATCAAATGTTACAAGTAGGAGGAAACATAAATAGTGTAAAATTTAATTTTCTTGTTAGGAAAATGAGTTTCTGCTATGATATATGGTTTATTTATGGTCAACTAGAAGGCAAAGACAAGATTTCTGATTTATCAAGTGGTTTATTTCATTGTTATACCAGATCTATCCGTAGTAGTTTGTATTTATTTACATTTTCAAAGGTTAAAAAATGAAGACTTTGATGGACATGTTGATGATCTATGGATCAATGATGCTTCTGATTATTACTCAAACTGTAATTCTTGTTTACCATCCTTTTCCTTGTCCTTATTTCCAGCCTTCCTAGATAATTTTAAGTTATTTACTTTGTTTTGCATTGTTTATTTATGAATTAATAGTGAAGTGAAGTCTTTATTTCAAGCATCTTAATAGAAATATATTAAAATTGTGTGGAACAAAATATGACATAATTATTTCCCAGTTGTGCTTTTTTTTTTTCTTTTGAGACAGTGTCTTGCTTTGTAGTTCAGGTTGGCCCTGAGGTCACCAGCTCAGGCTAGCCTCAAACTCAGCAATCCTCCCGCCTCTGCCTCCCAAGTGATGGGGTTATAGGCTCAAGCCACCAACACCGGCATGTTTTGTTTTTTTAAACCAGGCTTACGTTTTGCATTGTATGTTAAGTTTAAATAAATATATGCTTTTAGCATTTTGTAATATAAATAATCAAATCTTTCTTTCCCCATTGTTTTTCTTTGCTTTGTATTTATCTCTTCAGAATCAGTGTAAAGAATGAAAGTTTTCTGTTTGTACTACACATAAGATTTTTATTTAAGGTGAAAATAAATTCCTAAAACTTTCAGTTTTACTCTAATTTAAGTACTTTCCTGAGTGGTTTATGCTGTTAACTAAAGGAAATGGGAATATGCACATATTAGTTTTAGAAATTTAAAAAACAAAAAGACTGCTGTTCAATACTT
Source organism: Thryonomys swinderianus (assembly GCA_004025085.1). Taxonomy (NCBI): domain Eukaryota; kingdom Metazoa; phylum Chordata; class Mammalia; order Rodentia; family Thryonomyidae; genus Thryonomys; species Thryonomys swinderianus. Next base: position 15,469 of record PVIC010016437.1, on the reverse strand, counting down.
AAATAACATAAAATATGAAAAAAGAAAGTGAATGAATTTATTTTTTGGTGAAAAAAACAAACTAGATAATACAAAGCCGGAAAGAGTATTAAAACTCAAATATGTAGTAGATAATAACTGAGAATAAAATTAAATTTAAGAAGTTTCCCAACAATCTTTAAAATCTTCCTTTTAAAATTTTATTAATGTACATATAAAATGAACCAATAAAGAATTCAATTTTAAAAATGTATTAATGTTTAAAGCCACTGGTATCACTAGTGTATTACTAAAATGTACCAATAAATTAAATTTTTTAAAATACGAATATATCTATAAGTGATTATCAGAGAATTCCTTTTTCACTTGTTTTGTTCCAGGGTTTTTTACTCCCTTGCTTTTCCTTCCGTTTTAACTCAACATTTCGAATCTTTGTTTAAGGCTTCAGTGACATCCGAATAATAAAGTAAGGTTTGGGGAATGATACGCATAAAAATGATTCCTAATGAAATCCTGGAATAGAATAGAACACATAGGTAGAAATGGATGGATTGTACTCAGAGCTCCAGTTCTGCCTCTCCTTAGAGAACATAGTATTATTATACCATTATCTGAGTAGAGTTTAATTATATTCCCATTATATCCATCTCCCTGAAAACCCTTATCGTGCCAGAACATGCTGAGAAATCTACTTTCTAAACACTCAACCTGCAGAATCCCTTGTGTAAATCTGCAAGTTTCAATGGTTTTACGAAACCCAACAATGCCTCTAGAGGCTTCCTTTTGATTTTTTTCGGCCCCGCCTACATCCAGTAAACAGAAAAACCATTAACTGTCGCTTATCTAGAAACACATTTTACACTACATGATTTTTAGCCAGGAAGGACTTTTAATCCCTAACGGTTCTGCATCTGTGTCTGGGCAATTTCTTCTCACTTACATAGTAACAATTTAACTCTCGGAAGTGAGAACCCGATGACTTCAAAATCATAAGGAGTCCAAACTCAAAATAAGTAAATAGCATTAGGAATAGATTATAAATCCTTTCAGACAGTATGTTGCTAGTGACTGAATTTAACTAAAAGAAGTTAGTAAAATGAGAATATGAATATTCATGCCAATTGTATTGCGTGCCTATCTTTTTAAATATCATGTGTATCAATATGGAATAAAAGTTTACACCATATTTTAAAAAGAACAAATTTGCAACACAAATTAATGTACTTTAAGCACTGTTTTTAAACAGCTTTCTTCCAGTATTAAATGAGCATTTTATACATAAAATGTTTCTTGAGTTTACAAGACTAATTTAACATTTTAAGAATATCTATTGAATCAGACATACATATGTATGAGTATAGCAAGACTTAGTTTTCTAAACTGAGCATGTTTGTAATCAAGTCTTTTCTGATTTTCTTCAATAAATTTGTTCTTAATCTTCTGTTTTTACATTTATTACACATGCTATGATATTATATGTCATTTGGCATTAGGATGAGTTTTTAACTTCTAAAGGGTAAAAAAATGTTTTAAGCCGGGCATGGTGGCTCACGCCTGTAATCCCAGCACTCGGGAGACAGAGACAGGAGGATTGCTGAGTTCGAGGCTTGCCTGGGCTACATAGTGAGCTCAGAGACAGCCTGAACTACAAAGCGAGACCCTGTCTCAAAAAAAAAAAAGTTTTAAAATAGCACTTTGCTTTTTATTTACCCTTTGTATTCAGAACTCCTGATTTCCTTAGTCTTATGGTGCTACATACAGTAGCGAAAAGTTTTATTTTTATGGCAAAATAGTTCAGTAGATATGTCTGCTCCTTCAATTCCGTTGCTCATCATTCCCCTCTGCCTTTGTCCCTGGAGGCTGACCTTGTTGCAATCCGTCAATACATTCTCTTAATCTCTGCTACTTGCCTATTAATTTAAGTCAATGGGAGATCCTACAGGTGATCAGAGACTGAAGACATTTTTATTTTTTATCTTTGCAGGTCCAGCTTGTTTTCATTCCTTCCCTGAACTGACAGTTAATGCTTCCTCCAGAAAACCCGCTCTGTATTAGTCTTCCTGCTGCTTCCTAATTTAGCTGGTTCCCCTCTCTTCTCCCTAGTTTAGAGGTGGGAACAGATTTGCCAATTACCTTAAGGTATGGCATCATGTTATGTGGGTGCTCACATCTTGCCCACTTCTTTCTAAGTAATTTCTTTTATAAACCTTTTTAAAACAAGAGATAATTTTATATTTGCCATCTGTTTTATACCAGAAACCTGACTTATACAAATTAGTTTTTATTTTGCTCTTCTTGATTACAGATTCTCCACCCCATTCCCATTCGATTTCTTCACGCAAAATTTAGATTACTTGCCCATGTTTCCTTTTTGTTTTTGAGATGTGCTTCATGATTCTCTACAGGCATAAATTTTATCCTTTTCCATCAATTTCCTATTTTTGTATCCAAAAATAATTGCATGCATCAATAAAATAAATTGAACTTCAAGTGTTGTTTTGAAATGTATTAAGGAGAGGTGTGTGAATGAAATCTTCACCAAATGAGCAGTTTGTAGTTGTAAAACATTTGCAATTACAAGTAGCCAAGTATCCAAGCTTATTTTTGGTGGCACTTTCAGGTGATTAAATTTCTTCCAATTATACTTCTAGATATACAAAATGAAATTTAGAATGAAATCTACCATCTCTTTGAGAAATGACAATTTAACCCTGAAATAGCATTCTAAATGAGATTCTACTACAAATAAGTCAAGTCAGCATTTTACGTTTGGAATGGGTGTCTTCCTTCCCGGGTCCATTCAAAACAGTAAGTGGGAAATTAATTAGAATAAGGATAGATAATTCATTTAGTTATTCATAAGAAAACCAAAAAACTTTTTCCTCCTATATATCATAACATTGTTAACTTCCCATTTCATTTGTACAAAAACAAAAGGTGCTTTATAAAAGAATATTTTTCCTATGGTAACAATTTTAAACATTTGGAAGTATTTCTAAAATAAAATGAACACATCAAAAAGTTTCTGGTTTGGAGTATATTAGAAAATGATTAAATCAAAGGCTAAAAGAGAAAGCACAGTTAATAACTATGGAATTGTGTCACCAAAGTGTGGGCTGTGTCTAGTGACCCCAGATTGGTGGTGAGAAGGTTAGATGGTTGCCCATTTTAAGGATTGTCTCGCCATATTACTCAAGCCCTGATAAAAGGAAGAGAGGAAAAGCTAATTATAAATAAGCAATGATCAGATAACTGAAAGAAAAAAAAATGTCAATCTTTAGAATTACTAAAACAGTGCAATGGTCATCCAATAAAAATTACAGGCATTTGGGTTATTTCCAAAATTTAGCTGTCATATACTGAGCTGCTATGAACATGAAACAACCCAAATGCCCATCAAGAGGAGATTGGGTAAAGAAGATGTGATTTTTTAAATAAAATGGAATATTACTCTGCCTTAAAGAATGATAAATTTGAGTCATTTATATTCAAATGAACGTACCTTCAGGACACACTCATAAGTGAAATAAATAGGTAACAGATATGTAAATATCATATCTTTCTTCTGGTATGAAAAGCTGAAGGTGTTAATGACCTCTAGAATACATGGTGGATATTGTGAAATAGAAAATATTCAAAGGGAAATAGGGTGTAGGGGAAATTAACAAGGGGAAGAAAAAAATGCTGATAATAAAAATAAGGAAACAAAGCTTATGTATATATGGGTGGGAGTTGCAGAGTGGGTGGAGGAATAGAAAAAATGATAAATTATGACATATACTGGCACAAATTCTCACTAGTGTGTGTGATCATGATGTTTACATATAATGTACGAATAAGGATTCAAATAAAAAAGTTACAGGTAATCATCATTAAAATTCCATACATTATTTTTTAAACTCATTTATCCCTAAAAAGGGATTTTTTATACTCACTATATTGACCATAGTCCAAGGGAATACACAGTTATTAGTAATTTTGAAAGGAAAATTACATATAAATGGTTATTAAGAAAACATGGTTAATTTTTGTAAGAGATAAGAGAAAACTAATGCATACAAGAGGAGGAAAGGCTTTGAAAAGGCAAACATAAAAGGGTTCCTCCAAGACTGAGCCCAGACCTCATGGAAGAGGGTCTGGCTGCCGAGGATGCAGGAACCTCTCTGTTAGAACTTATCACTGGGTCATTTATACTCAAATGGACATACCATCAGGACATAGTAGTGAAATAAATGGGTCTGATGTGTAAATATCGTATCTTTTCTCTAGTACAAGGAACTGAAGTTGTAAATGTGTTCCAGCATGCATGACTGATATTGTGAAATAGTACATATTCAAAGAGAAATGCAGTTTAGGGGTAAATAACGAGGAAAGAAAAAATGATGATAAAAAAAGAAACATCTTGGGTATATAGGGGCAGGGGTGTGGCAGGTTGGGTAGGGATGGGAAAAAATGAAAATTTAGTTGTGTCATATACTGGAGCAAATTCTCAAAGCGGAGTGTAATTGTGATGTGTATATATAACATACCCATAAAATGTACCAATAAAAATAAACAAAGAGCTTACCACTGCTGATCTGCAATGGGAGGAGGGCTAATGATCAGACTAGTCACTAAGCTTCCTCATAGCAGAAGATGATAAGTGGAATCTGCTCTCTGTATTGCTGTCAGACTCTAAGGATGGTGTGGGTCTCTGTGTCTTCTATGTAGCACAGACAGTTGTGACCATGGAGCAAAAAGAAACCATTATGGAAACAGAGGAAGAGTCTGTTTCTGTTTGTTTTCAGATGCCCCTCCAGTGCCTTTTCCTAAACTGTTGCAATCACAACTGAGAACTTAGCCAAGTAAAGCCTCTGAATGAGGAAGCTGAGCAAAGCAGGATGGATTGTGAGCCAAGAAGCAATAAACTGATAAGTGGAACTTCTCTCTGATAAATGAGAAAACAGAAGCTTATTTAGTCCTCATGATTAGCACAGGAAAAGGCAAGAACCAAGTCATTCTGAATTAAACTCTCCTCTGAGTCGTGCTTGCCATATTCTGCAGTGACAAGATGTCAAGCCACAAGTCATTTTTTTCCAGTTTCTATAAATTTGAAACAATCCTTTTTCAATTCTGAATGTAACTGTATTCTTTAATTTTCCTAGAATTAGTTGGCAGCCTTAGAACTTTGTCAACCTTAGAACTTTGGGAAATGTCTCTCCCTGATTTCATGGACCACACTTTCCCCACTGGACCTGAGCTCCAGTTGGAAGCCTGTTATTAGTTGATGTCAGAACTTTCTAATCCTGACTACTCCAATTTTCTCCACTTAATTCTATTTGAACTTACATTGAGTCTATGCCTCTCTTCTATTTCTATGTGTAAACATTTTAGATTTCATCCTTGTCCCATTAGTTTACTGTGATATATTTACTATATACTTAAAATTATTAAAATGTTATTTGCTCATGTCCTCCTTTTACTTGTGTGATTATTAATGAATATTAACTTTACAAATAGAATAGTTAACATATGGTTATAGAAGCACATCAGAGATGTAAGATTTGATTCAATTTTTATTGAGATCTCTGAGACCAGATGATACACCTCCTTCTTTTTCACTATGAAACTTCTAACATGTAGCTACATTCACTTTATGTCATGTAGAATTACTTTCATAGGAAGCAAGAAAAAATAATTACAACTAAATAAGATTTAAAGGAAATAAGAAATAAGATGAAAAGTGAACTATACCAATAATGATCAACTTATCCTCATTCTTATATGACTTTGTCTTCATTTTCTACGTTGACATAATTTCAGAAATAATATAAATACTTTAAAATTAATAATATTAAATTTCAAAATTAGTAATTTATAGTTTGTAAATCAGTGATTATTCATTTCTCATGCCTCCCTATTGTCATAAAATATATTTTCGTGTCAATTTTTGTCAGTATTCTGGGCAGGACATAGTACTAAAATAGTATTTTAATTCTAATTTCAAATTTAATTAATAAATTGTTTTTTCTTTAGACACTGATCATTAGAATTTCATAGATTTGAATTGTCTGTCCATGAATTTTATCACTTCTGATAGTTCTTAAAGCACTCAGTGTTAGCTTTAAATCTTAAATGTAATTAAATCCATCAAAAAAGCTAAGCACACCTTTTCCAAGAATTTTTCTCATACTTTTATATTCATATCTAAATATTTTGACCTCTATTTCCTCTCATCTCCTAATTCTTTTTAATGTGGAGCAATTTAGAAGTGTTCTCCATGCATGCTTAACTAGATTTGCCTGACAGTTATGAATATCTAATATAAAAAAGATAAATATGTGATTTATTTGCACATTCTAATACTCAGAATCTCTTAAATGCTATTCCAATAGATTCAGGAACCAAAGCTTATTTTAGATAATAGACAAATATCTTCCTTGTCTAGTACAATAGTCTATTTTATCACTTCCCAGGAGTCAGATTCAGTTCTCAAAGATTTGTAAGTACATCCATAGGAACACAGACTCATGAAATTTGTTTTCCCATCTGACCTGAAAGCAATAATGATTTTTTTTCTGTCCTGCAGACCAGTCTGAGTCCATCTCACTCCCGAGTCTGTGGGCTGCAGCAGCAGCGAGGACAGCTCGGCCCAGTGCTCTCCAGCACTAGCCACCCCGGTACCTACTCGGACCTCACTCATTGCCATATGATTTTACCATTTCACGCTTTTAACATTTCTATGTTAAATTTAGTTATTTGTTATTTTTCAGTTTCCAAAATATGAGTCACTTCCATAACACTTTCTCAATTTGTTTCTAAAACTGAGGAAGAAACAAGAATGAATGTTAAGAAGCTAAGGCAGAAGGCTGGTGGGTAGGCGAAGGCACTGAAGCTAAACTAGGGAAGCTGAGGACATGAGGAGGCCCAAGGAGAAGCCAGAAACCCATGTGTACGTGGCTGCACAGCAAGTCCTCCGGGCACCAACCGGAGGGGAGACTTGACTCGTAGTAAAAACTAGAAAGAGAACTTGAAGTGTACTCTCAGTATCTTTTAAACAGATCCCTACTTTAATGGCTCACAAGCCAAAAATGGTTTGCATATTTGTAAATCATTACACATAATAATTTATGTAAGTATCAATATTGTATTTTGTTTTATGTCTTCACCAACAAATATATATTATTTGTCTGGATCTTTATGAAAAAGTTTTCTGAGCACTGGAGTGGAGCGAGGATACCTGAAAATACTATTTGAATTTTACTCAATGTCCAATCATACTGGGTATTGCGTGCTATAATTACATTTTTAAGACAACAGGAAGAAGTGAATATCAGAAGGTATCATTTATTTTGCTAACATATGATATGATTTTTTTCAAATATCAGGCAGTAATGAATGCACGCAGCAATGGTATTGACACTACTTAGACAAATGGGCCTCTTGTGACCTATGGTCTGTGATTTTCTAGTAGTCTCAGCAATTCTTAAGTTTTTTTTTGTTTGTTTGACACTAAAAATATTTTTATTGATTATTTAGAGTGAAGGGGAGGGAAGAACAAACTACTGAGATGATAACAATATCAAGCTGTAAAAGAGAAGGTCAAGGTTAAAGAATCTATGGAATGCCCATGACAGCAGGTAGTAAGTCAGCTAATAAATTAGAGGCATCAGATCACAGCTCTAGGTTCCTGTCCTCTGGATTCTCTTAGAAGAGTAAGTGCCTACCACGGTTGTCAAAGATTATGCATCATTCAAAGAAGTTCATGCAAATCAGTCCATGACTGACATTCTCCTTGGATCTCTCTAAGTCCTTCATGTAAGGCTAAGTCATCACTGAAGAAACATAAAAGAAAATAAATTAAATTGGTTCTTTCAGCAAATTGTTCTTCAAAGCACATCAGCAAAGTATCCTTCAGAAAAAAATGTATAAAAGGAAAATATTTTGAGAATATTTGAAGTAAACTTGAAAATAAGAGCAACATTAGAAAGACAAACAATATTGCAATGAAATTCCTCTGAACTATCTTCCGTTGTATTCAATGAACAAGAGCATCAAAGACAGCTAACTCCACAAAAATTACACTGTCAGTTTTATTACAAAATATTTCTGATGTAAAATATGGGTAAGGGAATTACCTAACACATTTTTTACTAGGCTTGCAATGAGTTCTTAGAATATTATCGCCAATATTTTGTAATTTTCAACCATTACTGATATTGAAATCTCTGACCTTGATACCTCTATGCGGAAGGCAGTTGTGGATGAGGAGTTCATTAATTAGAGCTTACAAATTTAGAGAAGTGTTGCACCATGTTTACACCTAAATTCGGCTGCAAAACAAAAGTGAGAAAGAATGAATTCAGATGCACAGTTTCAGGAGAGGCACTGTGAGGCAAGAGACAGAAAACGAGGCTTGGCCTACTCTTCCAGGATCTTATACTCCTGCCAAGAAGCTAGAGATGCCTAGAACATTAGCAGTAACACACAGAACTGCAGACTAATTTCAGGAGGGGCCATAAATACTGAGATTTGTACGTTGAAAAGTAAAGTTTGTTAGGTGTGCACATGTTTGTGTGTGTGTGTGTGTGCGTGCACGTGCATGTATGTAATGCATGCATTCAATCCATGACAAGCCTTCAGGGAGTGGATCCTAGAGTTAAGGGAATGAGTTTTTAAAGTGATAAATCAAACAAGTCCTTGGGAGGGTTATCAATGCACATTCTAAGTAGCACTAAATAGTAAGAGGGAAACTAAACAAATACAACTTTTTAAAAGGCAGATGTACCTGTAATTGGGGAAAAGGGACTATGGTAAGTCAGAAAAAGGAATATTTAAATAATTCAGTCTTCTTGTAGGAGGTAGAATGTTGATAATGATTGATAGACTAGTAAATGCTGTAATTTATCTGATAAGCCAAACCTCATAGATGATAAATGTAATTCAGTAAATACTGAGTACATATTGGTGTCTAAAAATTCATATGAATTACCTGAGAGAATATAAAGCTAAAAATAAATTGATGTTACTTATGTGTGCAAAATCATATTTTCTTGAGATGGCCAGATTGCTTTTCTTTGCAATTAGAGACCAGGAAAACTGAAAAAGAACTTTCATTGAAACTGTAATGTATTCTGAGGGTATGGCTCAGAGCTCCTGTCTGGTGGGAAGTGTTCTGAGTTCAATTCCTGCTTAAAAAAAATAAAAAAACTACAATGTAACATTACATCATAGATATAATGCTCCGTTCCATGAAGTCAATGGCTATTTTTGAATTATTTATATTTTAAGTATAATAAAGTCATTAAAAGGCAGTATAAATTTATTGACAAAATTTATTCTGAAGGAAAGTCACAAATATTCTTTAGTATTTACTTGCAAATAGTTTGATTTGGGTAACATTTAATTTTGGCCTCTATTTTACCCATCATTTCCAAATTTCTTTCCAAATGTAACTCCTTTAAAATACAGAATTCTGATTTTAATTTAGTGAATGGTGAAAACTGTGCCTAGAGTCTTTGGCACGTGAGAAGCCCATTTTTCCAGCATTTACTAAAGAGGCTCTGTTTCTTGCAATGAAGGTGTTCCACTCCTTTGTCAAAGCTAAGGTGGATGAATGCGTTTGGAATTGTTTCTGAATATTCTAATCTGTTTCAATAACCGTTGGAGGTTTTTTTGTTGTTTGTTTGTTTGCTTGTGTGTTTTCCCCAATGCTATGCTATTTTTTTTGTATTCTTTATTGGTACAATTTATATAGATCTCACAATCACACATAACACTGGGGCATTTGTACCAATATATGACACAAGATATGGATATGGGTAAAAATGAGAATGCTATGCTATTTTTATCACATTATCTTGGTAGTATAATTTCAAGTCAAAAATTATGATACTCCCCATCTTGCCTTTTTTGCTCAGGATTTCTCTTGTTATTCTAGGTCTCTCCTGTTTCCAAATGAACTTTCAGAGTTTCTTTTCTTTTAATCCTGTAACATATGTTGTTGGATTTTTGATGGGGGTTACACTAAATCTGTATAATGATTTTATAAATATGTCTATTTTCACCATATTAGTTCTTCTTACCCCAAAATAAGAGGTATCTTTCTGATGTCTTCTTTCTCCTTTTTCAGAGTACTGTAGTTTTCAGTGTAAAGATCTGTTACTTCCTTTGTTAGATTGATTCTTAGGGATTTCTTGTTGTTGTTGTTGTTGTTAACATCTTATTGTAAAAGGCATTTGGTTCCCTAAATTCTTTCTTAGCGAATTTTTTATTTGTATACAAAATTGCTATTGATTTTTTAGTGTTAACTTTATATCTAGCTATGGTGCTGAATTAGGTTATTAAATAGAAGTATTTTGGTGCAGTTTTTTTTTGAGTTTTCTATGTAGAGTATTATCTCCTCACAAATAAGGCTAATTTAATTTCTTCCTTTCTTATCCTTATTGCTATTATTTCTTTGTCTAATTCATTGAACTGTTTGCAGCATTATATTGAGTAACAGTGATGAGAGTGGACATCTTTGTTTTGTTTGTGTTTTAAAGTGAAAGCTTTCAGTTTTTGTCCATTTACTACAACTGGTGTTAGATGGCTTATATCACTTTATGATAAAGACAATCTATTTTAATTTTCTGTAAATTTTCTTATTAATGATGGGTGTTGGGCTTTGTCAAATACTTTTTCTTCATCTATTGAGATGATCATATGTTTTATTCTTTCAGCTCGAATGACACAATGAGGATTTTGTTGTTGTTGTTGTTTTGCAGTACCAGACATTGAACCCTGGTCCTTATGTTTCCAAGGTAGGTGAGGGTACCACTTGAGCTAAATCCCCAGCACAATGGGGATTTCTATGTCTATGTTAAGTGGGAAAACTGGCCAATAGTTCTCTTATTTGTTTGGATCTTTCTCTGGTTTTTTATGTCAGGGAAATGTTTGCTTCCAGGAATGAATTTAGGAGAATTGCTTCTCTTCCAATTTAGTTTAAGAGTTTGAAAAGTAGTAAATGAGATATTCCCTCAATTTATCATATCTAGATGTTCCCTAAATTTCTTGTAGAATTCAGCAGTGATTCTATCAGGGACTGGGGTTTTCTTCTCTGTTTTTTGTTGTTTTTTTTTTGTTTTGTTTTGTTTTGGTTTTTTTTTTTTTTGAGACAGGGTCTCTCTTTGTAGTTCAGGCTGGCCCTCAGCTCACTATGTAGCCCAGGCAAGCCTGGAACTCAGCTATCCTCCTGCCTCGGCCTCCCAAGTGCAAGGATTACAGGTGTGAGCCACCACACCCCGCATCATGGTATGTGGTATTGATTACTGGTGGGCATGAGTCACCACGTCCATTGTATGTGGTTACCGGAATCGAACTCAGGACCTTGCACTTGCAAGGCAGGCGCTGGAACCACTGAGCTAAATCTTCGGCCTCTCGCTGGAAAATTTTCAATTACATTTTCAATTTTGTTGGCTGATGTTACTTTATTTAGAATTTTTACATCTTCTTGATGCAGCTTTGTAATTCATATTTATGTAGGAATCAGTCCATTTCTTCTGTTTGCCACTTTATTGAAATACAAGTTCTCCAAATAGGTATTGATGACCTTATCTTTTGGATTTCTTCAGGGATATTTTGTGATTTCACCCTTTTGATTTCTGATTGCATGTATTTGAATCTAAACTAAAATAGAGATGGGTCACAGATCTAAATATTAAAACAGAAGCACTAACTCTGCTGGGAGATAGAATAGTAGAACTCTTGAAAACATTGGTGTAGGAAAAGACTTTATAAAACTCTGGAAATGCACAAGAAATATCACAAAAAATCAATAAGTTGAATTTTATTTTCCAAACAAAAAATAACTTTTGCAAACCAAATGAAATTCCCAATAGAGTTGAGACAACTCACACAGTGGGAGAAAATTTTTCTGACTATTCTTCAGACAAAGGATTAATATCTAGAATATATAAAGAACTCAAAAGATAGTATCCCTTCCAAATTTAGAGACCTAATCAAGAAATGGGCATCTATGGGCTGGAGATTTAGCTCAGTAGTTCCGGCACCTGCTCTGTAAGTACAAGGTCTGGAATTAGATCCCCAGTAACCACATACCACAGTGGTGGACGTAGTGACTTATGCCCATCAGCAATCAGTACCAAACATCACAGTGCTGGTGTTGTGCCTCATGCTTGTATCCCAGCACTTGGGAGGCAGAGGCAGGAGGATTGCTGTGAGTTCAAAGATAACCTGGGCTACATTGTGAGCTCAGAGCCAGCTAAACTACAAAGTGAGACCCTGTCTCAAAAAAATATATGTACATATGAACATCAGAAATGAGTAGACACTTCTCAAGTGAAAAGGTAGAAATGGCAAATAAATATATGGAAAAAGTTCAAGGTCACTCGCCATATCAGAGATGCAAAATAAAATCTTGCTAAGATTTTATCTCACTACAGAAAGAATGGCTGTTATCAAATCATTTATACAAATAATAAATGCTAATAGAACTTTGGGGAGAAATGAACCCTTCTTCACTATTGGTGGGAGTGTAGAGTAGTACAACCACTGTGGAAATCAGCACGGAGATTCCTCAAAAACTAAAACTAGAAGTTCCACTGAAGCCAGCTATTTTCCTTCTTGGTATCTTCCTGAAATAATTAAAAGCATCATACTACAGTGATATATGCACACCAAAGTTTGTAATAGCTAAATCTTGGAAACATCCAAAATGTCTCTAAGTGAATGGATTAAGAAGTGAGGATTTTTAAAAATAAAATGGAGTACTACTTTGCCATAAAGAGTGGTAAGCTTAAGATATTTCTAGCCAAATGGATGCACCTTGAGACCATACCCTTAAGTGAAATAAATTGGTTACACATGTTTAAATACCACATTATTTCTCCAGTGTGAGAAAGTGAAATAAGCATAAAAATGATTAATAGAGGGCCAGAGATCTAGCTCAGTGTTTCTGGCATCTGCCTTGCAAGCCCAAGGTCCCGAGTTGAATCCCCAGTACCACATACCATGATGCATGATGTAAAATAGTATTGGGAAATTGAAAGAAAATGTTGAAATGTGGAGGATAAAAGTGTAGAGGGAAGGGTAAAAGGAAGGAAAGAAAAAGAAATAAAAGAATAGAAGAAAAATGGAAAAAAGCTTTTGCAAATAAAAAGGGGGAGAAGTTTTGAAAGGAAGGGAAGGAATGATAAACAAGGAAGAAACAAAACACATCATGTGTAGATACAAATTCCCTATGATGAATGTTATGATTACATATATTTAAAATGTACCAATACAGAAAATAAAATACAGTATGCTTTTAGTGATGTTGTCCCTCCTAATATTAATTGCAAGTTTTTTTGGTTTTGTTTTGTTTTGTTTGTTTTTTGTTTGGTTTTGAGACAGGGTCTTGCTTTGTAGTTCAGGTTGGCCCTGAGCCCACCATGTAGCCCAGGCAAGCCTCAAACTCAGTAATCCTGTCTCTGCCTCCTGAGTGCTGGGATTACAGGTGTGAGCCACCACTCCCGGCTTAATTGCAAGTTTTTGTGTTTATGAGTTAAAGATTTTTAATAGTGTGCTACATGCTTGAATTTTCTATGTAGCATAGTTTCACTTGTTTAGATTAAAGGCATCGTGTTTTTACTGTTTAATTTGCCTCTCTTTATCTTGATATGGGACTTTTTATAGTAAATGTAATTCCTTTCAGCAGCTGCTAATATAAAAAATAATACAATATGTATATTCTTTGAGCCAACCACTGGATTCTCACTCAGTCACTATTTATGAAATTACATTAAAGAATTTAAGTTTTTTCATAAATTGACATTCGCAAAATACTAGTGACTTCAATATATTTGAACAAACATGTTAATCCCCACTTAGGAAAGATGTGTAATAGTATCCTAGCAGTAGTCTGCTATCTGCAAATACTTGATTTCAATTTAGTCTTGTAGAGAAATAGATGATAGCATTTTGTTGTTCACTAATCTACATGCCTTCTCTTAGCTGTTTCCAAACTGACAATGAAAACTGGATTTGGTCAGCTTTCATTGCATTAGTTACCAGCTTCCCACTTCACCTTGCTCTGCTTGATTTAGAAGTAGCCACTTAAAGTCACTCAATGCAAGCTTTACAGTCACTAGCATGGAGACCAAAATAACTTATTCACCACCTACCTCGCATGTGATATACAGGTGGCCTGCCTCGTGACTTCACTGAAAGCATTCAAGCTGGAGCTGGAAGCTGCATACTTTCCTTAGTCAGAGCCTACTGTGAGCTGGACCAACAATTAGCACATGACAGATATACTGATCATTCTTGGCAAATCTGAATCCTAAAGTGACAGGCTGGTGCCAGAAAGGCAAGCTCAGTCTTGAAAAGAGTGTGGCCATCTCTGGGCAATGCGTGACCCTCGTGCAGGGCTCAGAGACGGCACTAACACCTGCCACTCATGTGAATGGGTGGCAAACTTTTCAGTTTTTAATTGTGATGAATTTGCTCTAGCTTGAGAACTTACTCCTTTCTACTTCTATAGCATGAGAAGGCTAAATTTAATGAATTAAGTGTCACAAAAAAAAGAAAGTCTTTCAGTTTAACATTAGCAAGAAAAATTCTATTTGGCTTATGAGAGATCATCTCATTGGCACTTGTCTGGCAGTGATAATGTATGTCAAAATAATACACAAATAGTATGCTATTATTCATCTCCCAGGTTCAGCTCAGGCCAGAGGTCACATACTTAGCAAATAAAAATATAGAATGTCAAGTCAAATTTGAATTTCAGGTAAAGAACAAATATGAGAAGGGGGACATTTTCACTGAAGTGCATATATTTATTTTTATCTAGACTTCGGAATTAAGAATAGTGTGCATTTTCTGCAGCCCATTCTAGGTTGGCTTCTAAAGTCTAATTAATGTGTTGAGAGATTCTCCCATCTCCCTCTTTCACTGTACACTATTTGAAACCTGTTCAGGAAAGTTCTTTAAAACTACATGAACACAAATACTAAGAAGTAAAGCGCATGCACAACCTTAATTTGGGATATGTAGCATGGTACTTTCTTATATATATTTACACTTATGTAACCACAATGAAAATCAAGAAGAATAGCTCCCCCCCCCCGCACCGCATGAGCTTCTTAGGTGTTCTTCCCAGTCTATGCCACTTACTCTTCCTCACAGAGATGGCATCTATTTTTCTGACTGAAAATAAATTGCACTTCCTTTTTATGCAAATCGCTTATGTTGGATAATATGCACTATTTGTCCTTCTTGTTTCATGCAACAAAGTTTTTATGAGATTCTGCCAATCCATTGTTTGAATAGTTTTTTCAAAAGTTGTATTAACATATCTTATTATTCATTGATTATACTTACTGTATTCACTTGTTTATGAGCATTTTTTTTTTTTTTTTTTTTTTTTTTTTTTTTTTTTTTTTTTTTTTTTTTTTTTTTTTTTTTTTTTTTTTTTTTTTTTTTTTTTTTTTTTTTTTTTTTTTTTTTTTTTTTTTTTTTTTTTTTTTTT